>JALIZH010025854.1:0-31294 GCA_030522465.1 Rhipicephalus appendiculatus | reverse complement strand
ATTGCACACAACACTTGGCAATCACAGTCCTGCAACAGAAAGACGACTCTTGCCCCAAAATCTTGATAATGTAGTGTTCTTTGAGGGGGGCTCAGAAGAATAAACACACAGCACATATCCTTCAACACACGTAAACAAAGCGAGACAGGCCAAATGATAATTAGCTTTGCTGAAAATGACAGAACAGATTTGTGAGCTGTCAAAAAGGGTGTGGCTCCTTGTCTAATGACTGCGAAAAAATTGATAAACTATTACAAGTTACAAGTGTCAACTGAATAACTTGTGCCTCTACGTAATAAACATGGCTGTTCAAGCCAACCAATTTGGTAAAGTTCGGTAAGAATTCTAACACAATTAATTGTTGGACAAGTGCTTGTCTTCGTCGTTTTACTAGTGTTCGTATCTTCAGCACTAATTCGCCTCAGCCAGGTAAAGATTGCTATCCCTCATATTAAACCTATTATAAGTGCATATTTGACAACATTCTGAAAGTGCAGGAATAGAATACAGATAAAACAGAAAGGATTATTTGATTCGTACTCCGCATCTGCATACAGCGATTGTTTCATGTCGCACTTGTGTAATACTAATCCAAACAAGACAGCCATTTTTTGGGGGGCATGGAGGCTCACCTTTTATGAAAAGCCACTGGACGTGACAAGAAATGTCGCTAGAGTCAACATTGCCAAAACATCGGATACAGTGGACCATCTCACCACCTAATACTAAGCAATGCAGCATAAGCAAGTTACCTTTTTTGAAACAGTTCTTTCACTGTGAGAGCCAATTTGATGAGCTCGAGAAGACTAACAAACGAGACAGTCATAAACGCTGCCCCAAAGGTTTTGCAACAACTTACAGCGAGAGCACACATTTTTCAGAACAACCTACTCGTGCAAACTTGACTAATTAAAAAAAAAAAAAAAAAAAAAAGGAATGTTGCATTGGAAGGACACAAATGTACCAGCAAGATATATTTCTCCACCTGAAACCCCCAAATCACGGGAATGTAGCTAGCCTGAAATGTGTGGGTGTCGCACTAGGAGCTTCTGCACCAAATGAAGCAGTACTTGCCCTTCATGACTGGCAATTTGATGCCAATTGAAATCTTTTTATTTTAATCAACTGTGACAGTACACACTGGCATGGGCAAGGATGGCGAGAAAATGGCCAGATGACCATTATGCCAGCTTTCCAGCTTTTAACCAGCATCCAACTCCTAATGCTAGCAGCAGTCTTTCTTTACCGCCTTCAATTGCAAAACGTGTTGGCAGTTGTTTAGAAGAGACTCACGCTAAATGCAAATGTCAGCTGCAAATCAGTAAGGAATACTAGGCCTATCGCCCTCAAACACCGTTAAAGACATGGAATGTCACCTTCTCAAAGGTATCAATCTAATTATCGAGTGCGTGAGTCTTGGAGTGGTAGCATTGTTACCCTGGCTATGTACCTGTCCTGGCAGGCTGATTTAAAACTGCTGGACTGTTTCAACCCCGCAGTTTATAAGCAAGCCACTAGGGCACTAACACCCACCATGGTGGTCTAGTGGTTATGGTGCTCGACTGCTGACCCGAATGTTACGGTATTGAAGCCAGGCCATGGCGGCTGCATTTCAATGGTGGCAAAGTGCTGGGGGGCCTGTGTACTTAGATTTAAGTGGACGTTACGAACCCCGGTAGGTCAAAATTTCATGGTGTCCTCCACTACAGCGTCCCCCCATAATCATATTTGGGTTCTAGGACGTAGAACCCCAACAATTATTATTACTTGGGCGCAGCAACGACTGACGTGCCTTTGCATGCCTAGACCTGTCTGTAACTGGCATCATCGCTATGCATCTTCACAGGGCACTTATATGAGTTCATCTGTGTTATTTGAACAAAAGAATGGGGATCTACGGGTTAGTTTTCCTTTGTTAGACATAACCTTCCTGAAAATCTGCATTATTTGTCATTTTAAATGAGGTTGAAAAACAGAACACACACTGACGGAGTTGCAGCGATTGCTGTATCTCCTACAGAAACAATCACTGCCCAATGCCCTTTCTCAAAGTGGTTACAACACAATGCAAAATATCTTAGTAATAGTTGCTGAAGCTACATATGTATGCGCATTTCCGGTTACTCTAGCGAGTGGCGCTAACGAGACGCGGCTAACCGCGATCTATGGTCTGTGCACTATTGTAAAAGTCGCATAGTGTAGCACATACGAATTGCTCTGGTCGAAAGTCGCCAGACCTTCAACTAGGCCAGTTTAGACGCCGATAAAGTGCCTCATATGTCGTTCATTCACGAAGTCGTGATTCCATCAAGTTCACAAGACCAAGTCGGCGATAAGGAACTGCTCCGTCACGTTCTGTACACTGAATCGCTTAGCGACGAGATAAACAAGTTCTGGGTTGTTTTGCGCGCCGAAACGAAGATATGAAAACAAGGCGCGATTGATTCTAAACATCTGGGTTTCCGCAACGTGCATTTGTATCTACGCGGGTGCTTTTTGCATTTCCCTCCAATCGAAATGCGAACGCACCCGCGCCTTTGCGATTAAAACGTTCCGCGCACGGCGCTTTACAACTACCGTAGGACGAAAAGTTGGGACGCCGTATTGGCCTAACGGAAAGTTTCCGGCGTCCCGTCAGGGGCTCGTAAACGAAATTACTCGAGCGAAGGTGCAAAATTCAAGAAGTTTCAAAACCGGGGAATGCGCGCACACATTCGGCAGACCCACAGGTTGCTAGACGGGGCGATTCACACCTGAGGATTCCGTTTATCGCAATCTTGTTTACCGTACGCCACTACACCGGCCGTAATCGTTCTGCTTTTGGTTCAAATAGGGTCGAGTGGTGACGCGAGATACAAGTCAAGGACGATTCAAACCGAAGAAGCCGTACTCTAGAAACAGGATCGAGAGCTTACCGGAATGAATGAACGCGGGAGCGAACGAATCAGCTGGACGGCTGTAACTTGGATGAGGGTTGTTGTTAACAGTTGGATTAGGAGTTGTACGGTTTGGCTAGACGCGCGCGGTGAGAAGGCGTTATCAAATAGGTCGCAGCAGGCGGTAGTGTCACGGCGAAACAACGGCAATAAACAAGTTCACCGGACGCGGCAGGAGTTAACCCTAGCGCGTCGGCGCGCTCAGAAGTCGCGAGGTCTTCTGCTGGCGCCGTCCGAACATGCAGGGACCGCTTGCAAGCGAGTCACTCGGACTCGCTTTACTGGAGCTCTCAGTACGCGAACTACGGAGTCGCAGTCGATACTCACCCGGCTCGGTGGTAAACGGAATGCCCGACTGTTTTTCCGGGGCGAGGACGACGAAGAAACGCACGTTCACACACAACGCGAGCCCAGGACCCACAGTCGATGCCACGTGCTTCGAGGCGCCGCAAGCAGTAGGCACTACACTCGCGGGCTCAGTGGCGTGACGAGCGTGAAATGTTGATCTCCGATGCGTCGCGGGGCTTCTCGAAGTGTCGTCGTAATGCGGCACGCGCACGGGATACGTATCCTCGAGGTGGAGTACGCCGACACCAGACCGGCTCCGTGCGGACACAGAATACGCCTCGTTTTTTCTTGTTTGCGTCGCAAAACGCGAGGCGGCGGCGCCGCCATGATGATCTTTACGCGCATGTTCGTCTTTCGTCATCTTTCTTTCTCTTCTGTTTTCTTTTTTTCAATAACGAAAGAAAGTTCTGCTAATCAAAGGCTTGGATTGCGTTTAGGTTTGTTCTTGCTCGATGTTCAATAACAGGTTCAGTAATTTGTTTTAGAAAACCACAAATTGCGGGGAAAGTTGTGCGCTATGAAGGTCGAAAGATGGCGCTTGGCAAACGGCGGGAATTTTGAAAACAATGATGCGGCCAAGGAGAGCACTGCTGTTCAGTAATTAAACCAATCACAACACCTCCCACGGTTCGAGGCAAGAAAAAAAAATCATGTGTATGTATATGTATCTGCGGCAAAGGGGGACGCTAATTACGCGTTATGTAAAGCGAAATAACTAGCGTTATGTGATTTGTTCACTTCACCTTATTGCGTAAATACTCCAAGATCTAGGTCCAAACAGCCGAGATATGCTGATATATCCTAATGTCTGCCACCCTGTCTTAGGCACCCACGCCTGACTACCGCTGTTTGTACAATTTTTATTCCAAAATGTATACTCACTTACTTTTTCCCAGACTTCCACCCTATAGTTTTGATGATAATGATATGATTATGAGGGACGCCGTATAGTGGAGGGCTCCGGAAATTTCGACCACCTGGGGTTCTCTAATGTGCACCTAAATAGAAGCACGCGGGACTCAAGCATTTTCGCATCACCCTAGTTTCGACTTTGACGTTGAAGTGTGGCATAATGCAAGAGGTGGAATGCAAGACCAGCTGCAATGCAAGATCGGGGTAGTGTTCGAGATTCCCACCACTTGCGGCAGGACGTACGCTGGCCAAACCGAACGCTGCCACAACGACCGCCTGCGGGAACATGCGAGCAACAAGAGGAATAAGCACGGCATTAACCTGGCGACCCACTGTGCCAAATGCGAATGCGCACCTCTGCTTTCAAGACACAATGGTAGTGCGCAAGTACAAGGATAATTGCCATTGTGAAATTTTCGAGACTTTCACAATGATGCGCACAGGATCGATGTGTGTCAGCGCCCCATTACTCACCCTTTCGGACAAAGAATATAGCTTCCTACAGCAATCGTAACGATGCACCCTTCTGCTCTTACCAGCATAGGCGTACGCACGAGGGGGGGCAGAGGGGGCGGCCGCCCCCCCCTAGTCACCTAAGAGAGGGGGGGCGCAAAGTCTGCCCCATACATTGACTTAATAGGGAGGGGGGGGCGCTGGGATGAACCTTCGCCCCCCCTGCCCCCCCCCTGAAGGGTAACCCTCCGCACGCCTATGCTTACCAGTACCACGTGCTACTGCACTATCTTCGTTCCTAACCCACCACCCCCCTTCTTTTCATAAACTATACATTTGTGAACGCACAACAAAAGCTTTGGTGGCGATCAGCGCCCGTCCTCGTGTGATGTTTCTCAGTCAGTGTTTGAATTAGCGCTGCTTTTTTCAGATGGACCAATAGGCCGTAGATCTGTGCTAGCGCCGCGAGCCATTGCTCCTAAGTAGGACTGAAAACTGGTCAAGTCAAAATGTCCTGTGAGATAATTTGTTTGCTCGACGCGCTTGGCAATGCATTGCTGAGATTGCGGGTGCAAAATTTTCTCGGACGAGGATTCTTTTCCGCTACTACGATCAGTTGACACGTGAAGTTTTTGAAGCCTACAGAAGGCAGGGCGTAACTGCGTCAGTCAGCCTTCAATCGCCCTCCAGGATAAGGAAATTTTCCTTTTAGATTATTGTAATCGTTAAGAGGCGAGTACGATTAGTTGCTTGTATCTAGCCGAGAGTGTCGTCATGACTTTTCTTGCCTTGTAAGAGCATGCGCATGTTATGATGTCCCTTTAATAAAAATTTTCAAGTTGAAAGTCGTATGCACTCGTGTTGTGTCCACTCTTTCTTAGTTCTTGTTCTTTTGCGCTGTTTTGCCTCTGCCAGCTGCGTAGTTCCGATTACGGCTGCATTTAGATGTAACCATGTGTAATACACTGTCGGAACGAACCTTGCGTAATAGAACTGATTTCTGGTACCGAATATATATTCGGAACCAGAAATCGGTTCTGTGCTACGAATGTAGCATGCTTCTGAAATGAGCCGCGGGTACGTATAAATACATTACAAATGTTAGTCACGACAGAGGCGGATTTATGTGTTTCCCTCCCTCAGTGCACAGTTAGTTTGGCTGGAAGAGTGTACGTGTCTTCACAAGTGCAAGCGATTTGAGGTAGTCTTCTGTCTGAAGTCGCTATTTGGTTAGACCATGATCACCAGCGGTTTGAAAACTGCAGAAATTTCATTTTCCTTCCGCATAACGCAGGCACGTGGGTCTAGCATAATTAAGCATACTCGGGGCATTTAAGCATACTTTTTCGAAATCTCATCAAAGCTGAAATGGGTTCTTCGCATGAAGGACTTCAATTATCCCATTGGACTTAACCACCTAACTCCGCTAATTAAAAAGTTAATTAATTTAACGTTCTTAATTACTGTTCCAAATCATGTCTTCAACCATCTTAAGACGCCTGCCACTACGGAAAAAGCAACTGTGAAGACAGCGAGCAAATACCGCATTTTGCTGATTTTTTTTAAAATAGTGGACACATTTATGGAAACACCCTGTATATATGTCTGCTGCAGGAACCCACAATGAAAATTTTTCAAATCTCAAATTTATGTTTCACGTATAACTTCTAGCCAAGTCAAAGATTATACCCGAAATGCTCATTTCACGAGAATTATTCGCACAGCCCAGATAGCACAAAACAGCTAATTGACGTTTTATAAACGTTTATTCGAAACAATAAAAACGTCTAGAAGGCGTCACGGAATAGAAGCTAAAGGTCTAGAACACGTCGTATATCTCGTCCAATGTCCACCTAAAATCTGTTTTTAAGACAATGTAGAAAAAGTTTTAAAAATGTCGCAAAAAAGCCCCATTCTATAAAAGGGATGGCTGGATACCTAAAATTATCCCATTACATTGTCTTTGAAAAGAAGTTTTCTAGACGTTTACAAGACGTCATGCAAGATCTTTCATTTTGTTGTTTTGTTTTTGTGCATGCAATTAGTGCACTTTATAGGAAGCCCCTCCCTGTTAAAGCAATTACAGTTACTTTATTCTTTAGTTACTATTACAGAGTGAGAGCTCAGTAGATTCACAGACTCAAGTGGTCATGTCATAATTTATTACGTGAAACAGCAACAGTTCCTGTACAGCATAGAAACGTAAAAACCACAAAATGAGATGTAGCATCAGGACGTCTTGACGCCCTAGTTAGTTCACTCTATGCAGGGAAATATTTGCGCGAAACTTGGACGGGACACCACAAAGAAGACACATGAACAGATCTAGCGCAAGCTACAAACTGTTTTATTGACCGCAGAATGTCACTTAAATAGGCCTTCCGAACAGAACTGCTCAGACGCGTACAAACACACCAAGTGCTAACAGACCTTATCCATAAAAAAAAAAAGAAAGACATTTCTGCTACATAAAGCGATATCGAGGCCTCACTTACACAGCTATAGATGGTTTCAAGATTGCGATAACAGCAGCAAGCGTTGTACCCCAAGAAACTTCCGGTCACCTGATTTATCAGCCCCTAACACCGAAACCGAAAGCGCGTTTTCAAGTTGTTTCAGGATAAGGAAAGTCTTTCTTTAGTTTTTTTAGATAAAAGGAAGGTGCATAAAGTTCAAAGAAATCTGTGATAATCTTTGTGTGTAGCTCAAAAGAAGCTTTATTTGAAAATATTTTGCTAAATAGGGAAGGAAAGTGTGGAAAATCAGCCGGCTACTCGCTAAGGCTCTTCTTGCCCGCCGGTGTTATTAAGGCGAAAGCCTTTAATGTCTCATGCTCACGTCCGTCCGGTGTCCGTCCGTCCGGTGTCCGTCCGGCGTCCGTCCGTCCGTCCACACCCCCACTGCGCATGCGCCAACCCATTAAAAAAAATAAAAATAAAAAAACCTCCTCTCCACCTCTCCTCTAGGCATCCCTCCCAGCGGAGGCCACACCCTCACCGCGCATGCGCGTCCTCTCCCTCTCTCCCCTCTTACGCTCCCCCTTTCTCCTTTCCTACGCTCCCCCTCTCTCCTCTAGGCATCCCTGCCCGCGGCGTCTACACCTCACTGCGCATGCGCGTCCCCCCCTCTCTCTCCTCTCCTACGCTCCCCCCCCCTCTCTCCTCTACGCATCCCTGCCCACGGCGTTCACACTCCCCACTGCGCATGCGTGTCACCCCCCTCTCTCTCCTCTCCTACGCTTTCCCCTCTCTCGCCTCGCGACGCCGACGCAGGCAGCGTCTGCTAGCGAGTTTCTTGGTTGAAAAAACCGACTGCTCGCGCTGCACAACCGTTCACTGGCCACCCCGTATATATGGCAATGGATCCTGACCTGCAAGGTGGTGCCGGTGGGAGATTTCTCCTGTGCGTTGTCGAACGATAAAAAATTCGCAGCGTGCGCGTTAACTAAAGCGGACTGCGGGTCTCTGTGTCCAGTCCGAGTCTTCTGTCTCTCATTGCCCATTAGCAGCGATTGGGATGTTCCAGTAGGAAACACCGGTCCATCACTGCGTGCTTTGCGCCCCCCCCCCCCCCCCAGGTTTCTCTCCTGTGCAACGCTGCGATGAGCGCCAGCGTCAACGCCGCCGCCAGTGTAAGCGTTAGCGCCCGCTGCTTCTCATCTACACATGGTTCCCTTTAGCGGGAGATGGTGTAATCTTTAAGGCGAAAGCCTTTAATGTCTCATGCTCACGTCCGTCTGATGTCCGTCCGGTGTCCGTCGACCTCCGTCCGGCGCCCATCCGTCTGTCTGTCTGTCTGTCTGTCTGTCTGTCTGTCTGTTCGTCCGTCCGTCCGTCCGTCCGTCCGTCCGTCCGTCCATCCGTCCGTCCATCCGAGCTCTGGCACGGAGCCAGGTGGCCGCCGGGATGCGCAGACGGACGCCGGTCGCGTCGGACTCTATAGCGCTCGCGCTTTGCTTGCGTAGCGTCGCTGTGCCCAGAGTTTGCAATCATTCTGACCGACGCCGTCTCAATAGACCGAGGCGTTCACGGAATACACTTTCCAATTTACAAAGGGTCCGTCAATTTAAGAGCTGGAACGCGGATGGCGTTTGCACGATGCGTAAAGCGCGAGAAAATACTAACGCATGCGAACGGAGGAAGATGAGTCTCGCGTCTCGCTGCGATTCACGGTAAAAAATTAAAGAAGAAAACACGCACCCATTCGGTTTGTGTCTTATCCCACTGAGAGTGTAAAAGAAAAAAGACATGGCATAATCAGTGGAATGGCCACACGCTTTCGCCGTACACACTTTGGAATGTACAAAGTGTCCTTCAATTTTTTATAGGCACATCGGTGGACGAAATGGGATGCCGTCGAGGACCTGTGTTTGTAAACAGTGAAAGGGTCTATAACCTTTCATTTTGATCATAAGAACTTCCCAAAAACTTCCCGAGCACACGTGTTCTTGCTACGTCCCAGTATCTTGATCTGCTGAAATCGTGCGTCGCATCCAGAGGCTGCGCAGTGAGCGGGCAAATGAGCCATTTCATTATTTTTGACAGATAGCTGGAGTTCACGTGCGTGGTCGTTTACGCAGCGGCCTGTCTGGCCCACATAAGATTTGCCGCAGGAAAGCGGAGTCTCGTAAACCACTTCCACATCGGAGTGCACCACCGGCTTGGCGTGCTTCTTATACCGCAAAGGCTAGCGCGCTCCTGGCCGCACGAAATTCGTGAGCCCGACCGCGAGAGCTTGTGCAGAAAACACCATGCTGACTCCGTGGCGGTTTGCAATAGGGGTGTGCGAATATTCGAGCTTCGAATTCGAATCGAATAGTACCTAATCAAATAATTCGATTCGACTTTCGAATAGCTGGTATTCGAAGTTCCGAATAATTCGACCGGGCGAATATCTAAAACGCGACAAAGGCCAATGGTGCAACTTCGTTGGGTTGGGTGGCTAAAACATGCGCTAATATCCTTACAGTAGGCATTTTGTTAACACTTGCACCGATATCCGTGTTCAAAAGCGAGTGAATGTTTATTTTAAAGGGGATTATGCCATTTCCGCACGTAAAAAAACTAATGGGAGGACTGTCAAGCCCTTTACATCCCTTTTCGAAACGAAGGCACGGACTTGTGAGCGTAGTTGGGTCGCGTACGCGACCCAACACAGACATGCAGGTCGCGTAGTTGGGTCACGTAAAATGTCCTGACTTTGGCCCGCGATACCATCAGTGATCGGCTTCACTTAATTGCGAAAATTTGTTCACGCTTTGCAGTCGCCACCGCCGCGCCACCCCACTCGTTCGCAAGCTCCCATCGTTCCTGCGCGCAGCTAAGACGCAGCTGTGAACGGACGCCCGAAGATTTTTAGGCCCAGAGCACCCATGGCGATGAAGCACAACAATACTGTTGTCAGATGATCGAGCCGTATTGCGCGACCATAGGAAAAAAAAACAAAACTAGTTACCGTATCTCCTCTGTTAGCCTTTAGGTTGTTAGGATTGGCGCTGATGACTGGAATGGGAGTCTTCTATTATGCTTTCGCGCCCACGAAAGCTGAAAAAAAAAAAGAAAACCCGAACAAGTGCGTAATAAAGTTGTCAGCACGCCGTAGCGTCTTTATCTTTCCTTAGTCTTGCCATAACTGGTGGTACACGTTTCATAAAAAAATACTATTCTATATTAATAATAATTGAAGGAGTTTAACGTCCCAAAGCACGATATCATTATGAGAGACGCTGTAGTGGAGGACTGCGGAAATTTCTACCACCTGGGGTTCTTTAACGTGCTCCTAAATCTAAGCACACGGGCCTCGAGCATTTTCGCCTCCACGAAAATGCTACTATTCGATATTCGATTCGAATTCGATATTTTTGGCCACTATTCGACACTATTCGATTCGAATTCGATTCGAGATCAAATTTCACTATTCGCACACCCCTAGTTTGCAACCTTCTACAGGTTGTGTGTCACCCTGTGTAAATAGGCTAACACTAGCGGCTTCTTTCTCTCACACTCAACGGATGAGTCTTTCTGCTGCAGTAGAAGTTCCGGCGTCGGTGGCGGCGTCGTTGGTTGTGAGCGAAAAAATCATCGTGTCCGTGACCGAAAAATCGAGAAAGATGCAAGTAAAATAAGTAATACAAATTTTCGAGTCCGAGTGAGGATCGAACCCAGGCCATCTGCGTGGCAAGCAGGTGTTCTACCGCAAAGTCACGCTTCTTTTCTTTGTAGCGTTAGCTACACTAGCATATAGCCAAACCCGTTTCGCGCGGCACATCAAGAGCCGTGCTGCGCATGCGCGAGGATCAGTGATGTCACACAGCTGGCGCACCGGAGCCGGCATCTCCCGCTCACTCCGCCGCCGCCGCGCGCAACTCACCTGCCGCCGGTCTGCGCATTCCAGAGGAGTGACGCCGTAGCCGTGGTAGGCGCACTGGCGCCGGCGCGCGCGCGCGCAGCTATTCGCGTTCGCTGTGCAGTCGCCGTCTGACACGGCGCTGGAGCCGCTGTGCTTCTGACTGGCGTTTGCCAGCGTGGTATAGCCATGGAGAAGGAGAGCGCAAATGCTGCTCAGCGGCGCAGAAGAGCGGATAAGCGTGGCTCATCGGATCCCGAAGTAGTTGCCTGGCAATTAGCGGTTGAGGGTAGGAAGAATAAACAGAATACTGTGTTGGGGGCCATAGAGACGGCAGCGTGTTACTTCACTGATCACCAAGCCGTCTTTGTAGGAATAGAGAAGCAACCTGACGTTGAGCAAAAATATACATGTGCCACATAATACGTATACCGTGTTTGTGTGTCATTGGAGCAGCAGTAAGCATGATAATCAAGCTAATCCTAGACAATCTAGACAATCAGGAAAGCTAAGAATAATCAGCTGAACCTTTGCTAACGCTACGTATATCCTGTCATAGCCGAGCTAAGCCACTGCAACATTTTTTTCTTTCTCTCTTACATGGTATTTATTACAAATGAGGTTATGTATATACATAGCGTGCAAAATACTTAAGGCTTCCTCCACAAATGTACAATAGGCATTACAAA
This sequence comes from Rhipicephalus appendiculatus, assembly GCA_030522465.1. NCBI lineage: Eukaryota > Metazoa > Arthropoda > Arachnida > Ixodida > Ixodidae > Rhipicephalus > Rhipicephalus appendiculatus. The sequence goes on along the minus strand of JALIZH010025854.1, from coordinate 19,611 downwards.
ACAAATTTCATGCAACACTGTCGCTTGGAATTACATTGAAAATAACTTCCTCTGCTTGGAAATGCAGTGAAAATAACTTTCATGCTTTACAAACACACGCGTCCTGTATACAGGTGTCACAATACAACATGCAATATCGCCGTAATATTGCGTGGTACAAGCGTACATTGCCATCAGGCGTCAGAACATGTGAATATCATAATGACATGATACACCTTACCTCCTACACTTCGACGTCACTGCCCAACTTGGCGCCCAAAAACCGAAACCGAAAGTTGTCCACATAAATAAGGCGTTATTAAATTATTTAGAGAGAATACGTGAATCTTGGTGCGTGTATCATGCTTCCTAGAGCTATAAGAAACGCTTGCAGCGAAGAACGCGCAAGTCACAAATTTGGTTGCCGCGCATAATTTCTCCTGGTTTAAATCATACTACCCATTACATAGTATGCACTAAGTGATTGAAGTACGCAGTAGGGACGGGATATCGCTATCGCGTTCAACTCTTAAAGGCGAAGCTTAAGGGTCCCCCAATTTTTTCATTATCAATAATTCATACCTCAATTCATTAAATTAGGTAACTATAGCTTCTATGAGTAATACATTACAGAAAATACTGGAAAAAAATTCACTTACTACTCGGCCAATCCACTACACGGTCAATCCCCTGCATTGGGTGTGAGCCATGATGATGAGGAGAAGAAGAAGAAGAAAAGAGGAGGTAGAATATTGGGATTACAACAGCGCTTCACCTCTCAGATACACTCATTTTTCCCCAAACCCTCCTGCGTGGATGATTTCGATAGCGTAACGATAGAAGAACTTGCACATGCTGTTCAATTTCTCCCCAACTCAGCTCCAGGTCCTGACGGCATTACGACAGGCATGTTAAAAATGTTATTTGAGGTGTCTCCTCAAACCCTCCTCAATCTTGTCAACCACTCCCTTGGAAAAGGCTGGGTTCCTCCAGATTGGAGAGTAGCAAAAATAATCCCGCTGCTTAAAAAACAAGGATTAGGTATGCAGATCGATAACATAAGACCTATCGCACTCACGTCGCATGTTATAAAATTAATTGAAAGAGTACTTTACATTAGAATTATCAAATTTATAGCAGATCATTCAATATTGAGCCCATGTCAGATAGGTTTTAGACCTGGATACTCCATATGGTATGCTCATGTAGATTTAGAAGGTCGTATCAAGCTTGCTCGTCACAGGCGGCAATATGCAGCGTTAGTTACTCCAGATTTGGCCAAAGCATACGACAGTGTAGAACATGCCACCCTGCTCAATTCATTAAAAAAACTTGAACTTCCCACAATATATTATTAATTGGTTGTACGAGTTTCTAAAGGATAGAAAATTTTATTGTTTTCAACGTGGATTATCTTCCCCGAAACATAATCAGTCTAGAGGGGTTCCTCAAGGCTCCGTTCTCTCTCCCGTGTTATTTAATGTGTTAAGCTCAGTTCCGATTCAAAATAACGTTCAGGTGTATGTATATGCAGATGACATTGCGTTCTTCTCTTCTGCAGGTGATATTCACTCATTACACGCAACATTACAGGCATACTTAGGAACCTTAGAATCATGGTTTGCACAGATTCGAATGACCCTCAACGTTAGTAAAAGTTCAGTGATTGTTTTTCCATTGAATGCTCCCATTAGTATTTCCCTTCATTATCGTCAAGAAGTAATTCCCCAAAATAACTGCGTAAAATATTTAGGCGTACTTTACGATGAAAAACTAAGTTGGCGGAATCACATTGAGCATACTAAATCTAAGGCAACGCGCGCTGTTGGAATGATTAGTAAGCTTGGTCGACACCCTACTGGCCTACGCAGGGACAACCTTATTATGATTTACCGTATGTATATTCGTCCCATCCTAGAATTTGGTTGTGTTTTATTCTCCGGGGGGGGGGGGGGGGGGGGGGCTGCTTATAAAATTAATCCCTTAGTTCTGCTAGAGCGAGAGGCTCTCCGCAGTTGCCTTGGGGTACCAAAATTTACCGCGAACAGTGTGTTATATCAAGAAGCCCGAATTCCCACTCTAGCGTGCAGATTCCGCATTCTTACCATCAAAACATATTTAAAAATTTACGCATCTTCTCTAAGACGGTTTCAGTTTGTATTCATGTCTGAAGGGAGAACATTTTTTAATGAGCCTTGGTCTAGAGTATAAAAGCCTCAAGTGTTGTTTGTTCAAGAACAGCTAGATCCTCTAAATATTGATATACGCGGCATCGTTTCAAGTGACAACTCATTGGCCAACGTAAAAATTGAATTTGATGATATATTTCCATCTAATTGCAAACTACTTCCTTCTAGATATTTATTAGGCTTGCTAGAAGACCATTTACTTCAGGTGGGAATTGGTAACGTAATTGCGACTGATGGATCCATGTGTCAAGAGAAAGCGGGGGTAGGCATTTATTCAGAAGCTTTATCGTGGGCATTCTCATTGCGTCTCCCGGATTACACTCCCATATTCGAGGCAGAGCTCTTAGCAATTATTTTAGCGCTTAGAAAACTTTCAATAAATGATTCGGCGGTTGTTGTAGTTACCGATTCACTATCTGTATGCAGAGCTCTCACTTCAGCTTCGCCTTCCGAGTTTTCTATCCTGACTGCATTCACATCATTAATACCTAAAAACTTGCGTACAGTGCGATTGGTATGGGTCCCTGGTCATCGTGGCATTTTTCTGAACGAGATGGCCGATACTCTAGCCCGGTGGTCGCTCGATGGTCCGGTAATGTCCATCCTGCCTGATACAGCTTTGATTTCGGAATCCAGATTCCGCAAATATTCGTTAATTCAAGATAACATGAAATTCAAATTACCAGTTCAAGAATATGGTCATCTTTCTTTTTGCTTGGAACAATAAATGGTGCCCCACTCGTAAATTGGAGGTGTCTTTTACAACGTTTCGATGCCTTATACCTCCTCTAAATTTTTATTTATACAGGTCTGGTTTGGTGCCATCTCCTCTATGCTTTTTCTGTCAAGAGCCAGAAAACATCGACCACTTTTTACTCACTTGCCGTCGCTTCGTCAGACATAGGAAAAAACATTTCGAAATTTTATTCAGAAACTTAGGCATTACACTTAATTCGGAAAATATTCTGTCCCTTGGGGCTTCTGCTTTGGGCCACAGCAACAGGAACATCTGCTTAGCCGTATGTGAATTTCTTGGAGACACTAAAAGAATTCCGTGCAAATTTATCTTCAGTCAACTTTCTGCACTTGTCCTTCTTTGAGTGGATCACAGCATACCACTGTACTGTCCCATAAGTATTATATTGGCACATAAATTAAGCGTCTGAAAAAAAAAATTCCTTTTTTCTATATTCCCCAGTCAACCGATTAGTTTTTCTTCATCGTCTAAAGTTTAATCCATATCATTATATTAACCGCCGGTTCATGGCCAATCCCCCGAAGTGGGTAAGTGCCAAGACAAGGATCAAGCAAGCAAGCAAAAGTTATAAGGCTTTTATTCTTTAACCTCCATTATTCTAAACTTCAACAACAATTTATAAGACCACTCAATTCTTGGCCAATCCCCCCACTGTGGGTGTGAGCCACAGTGGAAGGTAAACAAGAACAAGAACAGGACGGCTTGCCTGGCGAACGGGTGTTGTGGCTGTCTCGCTCTATACAATAGCGCAGTGTACGAAAACTGAACCGTCAAGCTGAAGCCACCTGCATTCGTGGGTCATCGGCCGTGCGGGTCTCTCCATCTAAAGAACGCGTCCACGCTTCCTCGCTCATGGGCATTAGGACCCTACTACTGCCGGTAGGACCTATGCCACCATTCGAGGACGGCGTCCAGGCCTCCTCGGTGGCCAAAGGGCAGGTGTACCCCCGGCGCCGCCAAGACAGCACGCGGCCTCCTGTTGCCTGGGAACGCTGTTCACGCTTCCCGTGGCGACGACCTCTCGTTCAGGACTTCATCGGCACCTGAGCTGCTGAGGGGTGCTGTTCAAGCTCCCTCTGACAACGATCACGCCGCAGTGAGCCCGTTTACCACCTCTTCCTTGGTCAACATTGCCACTGGCTCCGCTAGCGGATCATGGGATAGCGCCGCGGACCTGCGGCGTACCATCGCGCAACTCCGCGTCGAGATTAACTAACTGACAGCGTCGATCTCCGAGATAGCTCCTACCAACTTGCCAGCATTGTGTGCCATCAACGTTGGATGTAGCCGCCTCACACGACCTTGAGGCCAGATCCCCTTAGCAATTTTCATTTCATTTCATTTCATTTATGAAGAGAGTTGCAATGAAGAGAGTTGCGATGTACCCTCAGCAGCTCTCACACCAGCTGGGCTGGTTTGCATCGGCGCTCTTTAGATTTTCGTATGTCATCCCACCATCAACAGCCGCCTGCGAAATACCGGAGTTTCGCGGCTATCAGGACGACGCCTATAACTGGGTAGCGACCGTCAACGCTCTCGGAGCTCGCAAGGCGTGGACGGAACAGCAAAAGTGGTTTGTGGCCATAGACCGCCTTCGAGATGGTGCCTCGGCGTGGCATAGATATGAAGGCGTGCGGCAGCAATTCTGGGCGGAGTGGAGCTTCAAGCTAATTGCTGCTTTTGAACAGACTCCCTCCCACCTCTCTGCCACCACCCAGTCCAACCTGACCGCTACCGAGGATGGAGCTCAGGAGGGGCACCGCCTCGGGGCTGCAGCTGTGCGTTGCAGTTCATCGACGGAGAACATCGTGGACTTTCCTGCTGTTGACCCTGACCGGTGCGGCCGTAGTCCTTCTCTGCAGGTCCCGGACTCTGCGTCGGTATTGCACCCGAAAATTTCACCGCCAGACCTTCCTCAGAGGGAGATACTGCCCTCGCCGTCATTTGAGGACATGGAGGCGCTCACCCCTTTCGTGCCAGATGAACTACAGATCACTGAACCCTACCCGATCAACTCTGCTGCTGGGGACACTATTTCCTGCCGGGACACTTCGTGTGCACGCGACAATTCGCCATGAACCGCCAGCTCGACCACCTCAGGGAGTTGTACGGCAAGTTTTCTACAAGACCATAAGGTGCGTCGGAACTCATTTCGGGAAATGACCCATTCATTCACACGGACGCTTCGCAGAACGTCAACCTGCAGCTCGACCCACCAATTGCGGCGGGACGAACAGATGGGTGTGCGACTTTCCCGAAATAGCCAGTGTCGCCCGCCAGAACCATCGCTGAGAGTTCATGCTAAGTCTCTTCATGGCCGAAGTACCTCGAAGCTTCCAATTCCGTACACGAGAACAGCACGAGACAACTTTTTCCTGCAAAGTCGCAGCCTGGCCAAGGTTGTCGACCACCGCGATACACTCAGTGTCGTCCTCCAGGGTCGTCGACAAAGGTTCAAGCCAAGCCCCCGCATCTCCAGCGAGATAAGGACCGTCCACCACGATGCAGCCAGCCCCCACCAGAAAACACAAAGGCAGATCCCCAAGAAGAGTCGCAGCGTGGCCGAGACTGGCCGCTGCGATGCAGTCAGTCCCGCCCACCAGAAGCATTGTCGGCAGCTGCGCGCGCTCGCAGACATGGCCGAGTGTCACGACCAAGAACAAGTTCGGGCGCGCAGGCAGCTAGCTCGAAGAAGAGGATGTAGAGAATAGAACAGCTTGGCCGGCGAACGGGTGTTGTCTGTCTCGCTCAATACAGTACATATATATATATATATATATATATATATATATATATATATATATATATATATATATATATATATATATATATATACGGCGGACTGAGTGAGCGACGTTTGCCCCCCCCCCCCTCTCCACCCTCGTGAACGAGTTGATACGCCACTGCTACGTTTTAGCCTGGATATTGCGTACATTCTTTTTCCCTGCACACAGCGCAAACACTGAGATGTAAGCACTCACATACCATCACGTCAAATGCATTTTTACCTTTACTAAACTGTCATTCTGATGTTCACTCGACAACCGATCACCGCAACTGACCCACAACGAGGCAGTGAGCTAATATCGTCGGTGCCTGTGAACGCGCACTGCACGCCACAACAAACACGGCACATTTTTGTAGACGATGCCGCCGTTCCTCGCACAGGCCACGACGTGGGTTCACTTCTCCAAGTAAAACAGCCAGCCAGCGTGACAAACCTTGCGCGACAAAATACCACAACTAATATTGCAACCGTAAGATGAAGCTTAAACTTAAAAAAAAAAGAAAGAAAAAGAGAACTTGCCCCAAGCACCGCGCCACTGTACCACGCTGAGCCAGCAGCGGGGTGTTTTCCGACCACCGCCATTGCACGTGCGATGGAGACGTCACGCTCTGGCGCACCCCAGGAGAGGGCTATTTGTGACACCGACAGTATGTTCGTGTCACGTCATGAGAAAAATGAGCTCTGGATTGGTCTACACGCAAGTGATATCAGTTGTGAATTGGAACCTAACCTGCTTTGCCATGAAGCCGCATGCCCGTTCTGCCTTGTCTCGCACGAATATTGTGCTGGATCAAATGATTTCACTTCTCGTTCTGCGTTTTCGACTGAGGTATCGTGTAACGGGAAACAGAGAAATCATGATAGGGTAACCGCTTAGTGCTGACATTGTCCACTTGCTTTATGAAGAACAAAGTGGCGAGGAAGAGATGGCGCCTGGAGCAGCGGTGCTGAAGGCGAGAATGAAACCGCTCTCTTGCCTTTGAACACAGAATGGTGGTTGTGGTTGTGGTTAGAAGGAAGAGGAAAAAGGCACCTAATTTCTGCAGCCCTTTCGGGAGCACGGCGCAGTGCCTTGAGGGGAAGGGGAGTGACAGGATAGAAAGGTAAAAGTGAAAAGAGGTGAGGAAGAGCACTCAGAGCGCCGCAGGCGCGACAGGGAGGAAGGCTGCTGCCATAACAGCAGCCAGGCGTGGTGGAGAAGCCGGGGGAGCGTCTTCAAGGTGGGGGGCACGTGTGCGCCACTTGCCGAGCGCTCACTTGCAGTGGAGAGCGTTGAGCGGCACGTTGACTGCCTGGAGGCAGGCGTCCCTCAGTGGGAGTCCCTCAGGCAGGTATTCGATGACGGCCTGCAGGACAGACCGGAGACAGACGATGACGATGTCCCTTAGGTCCTCTGCAGGCGTGTCAATGGGGGCAGCAGGCTGGTCCACCACGGCGGCAGTCTCTGCTGGCTGGAGGGGCTGCAGCGGCGTCGAGGCGGCGCGCTGCAGGCCAGGGTCCTTGGTCCCGCTATGAGGCAGGGACTGCTTCAGGGCGGCTGCGTAGGAACGTACTTACCTCGTGGGTCTCCTGTCGCACGGCCGCCCGTCTCGACAGCAGGGATGTTGAGCTGGCCATCAGGGTGGCCACGCGAAGCTCCTCTTGCCATCTAGGGCAGGTAGGGGTGTTGGCTGCATGAGCCCCGCCGCAGTTGACGCAGCGGGGTTTGCAGCTCTCAGCAGGCTGGTGTCGTCCGCCGCACCGGATGCAGTCTCCAGCGCGGCGGCATGTGGCGGCGACGTGGTCGAAGCGGCCACACTGTCGGCACTGGATTGGGCGCGGCCTGGCGTGGCGCACACGAAGCTGCAGCCCGAAGAGGGTGACGCAGTCAGGAGGGGGTGGGACGCGCGAAGCGAAGCTTCACGGTGCGTCCCTCCCTGGTAGCCGCAGTCACAGGAACGGTGGAGACGATGCCTCCAAGCAGCTCCGTGTCTGCAAGGTCGCCGTCCACGCCGTATATGAAGCCGGTGCTGCCGCAACGGTCCGCAGGTGCCCGGGCGGTTACAGGGATGCCATTGAGCTCCGTGATCGTAAGGAGCTCGCGCAAACACCCGGGCGACGTCGCGTCCGCAGCCGCGACGTTGCGACGGTGGTTGACACGCACCGCCGCAACTCCGGGCCGCCCCGCGAGGCGGCAAGCGCGGCGATCCCAGAAAAACGCCGCCGGAGGCAGATTTGTCGGTACAGGGCTGTACCCACCACTGCGGGGTCCGTCACGACAGCCGCGGCTTCCAGGGCCTTGGCCCTCCGCTGTGCCGCCTTGGAGACCACGGTGACGAAGTCCCCATCGGCACTGGAAGGGCTTGGGCTCGGGTGCGGCACGGCATCTGCGATGTTGCGAGGCAGGAAGCTGCGGGGCCGCGTCCAGTGCCCTCGCGTCCGCCGTCTCCTCCGCCCTTTCTTCGGGGGCGGTGTGGTAGCAGCAGGGACGCTCGCTGGTGTCTCCTGCATGACGCAGAAGTCAGCGGCGTCGTGGAGTACGGGTGGCTCGGCCGCGACGGTCACGGCTTGCTTGGGAGGCCCAGCAGGCTCGTCGGAGTCGCTGGCTGCGCGGGTGCGCTTGCGGCAGCATTGCATATCCATCTCTCCTTCGTCCGACGACAGGGGAGGGGGGACGCGGCGGCCTGCTCGTCGAGGGCGAGGCTGGTTGTGGCTGTAGCTTCCGCCGAATCAGCGCTGGTGGCGGTGGCTGCCGTGGTGCTTGGGGCGGGCGCGGGAGTGCCGCGAAGCCGACGTGGTCGCCTCCTTCGCCTTCTCCTTAAGCCAGCCGCCAATGGCCGTGGCAGCCTGCTGCTCGAGCTGCTGCTGAGTAGGGGCTTTTGGTATGGAAGCTCCCTTTTGCCTTGTTCTTCTTCGTCATCGTGGACGTTCGCGGGCCGCCGAAGCGAGCGCACTGACGGGTAAAAGAGACACCGCCGAGGTACTCAGAGCGCGGGAAAAACGCGTCTGCTCTGCACGGCAGTTCAAACGGTTCTCCCGAATGGTTTAAAGGGGGTAGTGCCACCAAATTTGTGTCTAGCGCGTTCTTCGCGGCAAGCGTTTCTTATATCTCTAGGAAGCATGATACACGCACCAAGATTCACGTATTCTCGCTAAGTAATTTAATATCGCCTTATTTATGCGGACAACTTTCGGTTTCGGTTTCTGGGCACCAAGTTAGGCAGTGACGTAGCAGTGTAGTAGGCTTGGTCACGTGACCATACAAGGCTCGCGCGAAGATGCGCAGCACTTCGCCAGGAAGCGATCGAAACTCGGCAAGTGATGTAGCAACCGATGCTTTGCCGGTACGTACGTTCTGGAGGTAACAGAGGTCCCGAGGACACACACGTCACTACAGATATGGTGTGACGTCACTACAACTTTCGTTGTCCTTCCCATAGAGCTACGTCAGTTTTGATGCGCTGGCGATGGGCATCGATCGGGAGAATGAGCATATAGGTACACTTTGGAAGTGAATTAAAATATATTCTAAACGTTTGCTGCGTCCGACCCTTCATGTGGAGTGTCCTTGCATACAGAGGAAAACCCACAACAGGCTTGTTATAGCCTCAAAATTTGATGGCACCACCCCTTTAAGGCGCAGAAGTGTGCATCGTGGCATGCGCGATGACGGAGGGATAATGGCGCCCTCTCTCATGAATGTTACGTCAGCCGAAGTGCAGTGTAGCAGCGAGCCGCGATCAGTTCGCTGAAAAAAATTCAAACCAGTCCGCCATTCTGCGAGTGATTTGTGTCTGGAGACAGGCAAACCATGGCGGATTCTGGACGAACGTACAGTTTTAGTGGCCACGATGTCGCAGGCGTCAGCTGGCGACCGACGCGGTTTGTGGACGAGGTACAGAGTTCACGGGTCTGCGACGTCTGCCTCATGATTCCGAAGCGGATGGTGTTGTTGCCGTGTTTACACACGGTGTGCCCATCGTGCTGCACAGCCGATTGCCCTGGAAAACGGTGTCCGTTGCACCAAAGGGTGTTCGAGGAAGCGGAATGCGCGGATTACGGATTTTCCCCCACGGAAGCGAACATCCTGAAGGTGAGGAAAACACCAAGAAAAAGAGAATGATTCTGGTCGATGTTTGTTAAGGTATCTCACTTCAATTATTTGCGCTACTGCATCCACGGACTCAAACGCGACATCAATTGTTTTTAGTAGAACGACTGGTATGCTCAAGATAACGACGTCATGTCGCGACGACTCTGGCCTCTAAAGATAATGTTGGCTGTGATCGACGCGTTCGAGTCGAAATTACGCCGATACGACCCGAACTGAAGACCATAGAAAAAGAAAATATATATGCATTAGCTAGCCCTAACTTGTTATGTTTCAGTCCGCGAGTACTGTACATGCACATCGGCCCACTGTTAGAGGGAACACGCGAGTACGTGGCTCACGCTTCGCGCAATGCCATAGACAGGAAGTGGCGCAAACGAAGCGCGTGTGCGAGATTACGCATAAAGGTGGTGGTTATGGTTCGAATAAGAAAATGCGCCCAATTTCTGCAGCCCGGTCGGGAGCACGGCGCAGCGCCTGACGCATAAAGGCCTGACTACACGTACCTGAAGTCCCTGTATACACGTACCCGTTGCAACACGTCACCGCGTGGCTTTTTTGACGCCGCGCCGCGCCCTCATCCTATGGAGAAAGAAGGCGCGTGGCTACGCGAAGCTGCACGCCCTCTGTCCCCAAAGGGAGAGGGGCGCGGCGCCGCGTCAGGAAGCCACGCGGTGACGCGCTGCAACGGGTACATGTGGTCAGGCCTTAAGCGGCACATGCCGCGCGTTCACTTCACCCGAGCTGGTTCACTTCACCCGAGCGTGGCGGTGCTGTAGCTCATTCACTTCACCCGAGCGTGGCGGTGCTGTAGCTGCCCTTCAGAGCAATCGCACGTCAAGAGGCGAGCGAAAATTTTGAGCGGATTTCTACTTATGAATCTCTGCACTGAAGGACAAGGTCTGCTCGTGTTCATGCCTGGGTTAGTTGGTTCATGGCTGCAACAGGGGAACAAACAGCAGAATACATTTGACGGAAGACAAGACGTTCGAAGAAGGGATTACAGCAGCCCTGTTTGTTATAGAAGGGTTGTAAGGCGGTCTAGTTGGTATAGATTCATAGTGAAATATTAGCAGCGCAATCTAACGGGACACAGAAAGAGGACACAAACTGTGCTTGTTTGTGTCCTCTTTCTGTGTCCCAAAGTTAGTTTGCGCTGCCAATATTTCACTATGAACCTGTTTGTTATCCTGTAAAGCACTGTTGTCGTTTCTTCGTCGTCTTGTGTTCCGCCAAATTTTCTGCGCTCTTTCTTCTCCTGAAGAGCGAGTTCTGTGTAGCAAGGTAACGAAGAATTCAAGCGCTAGAAGGCCGTCAGTACGATAATTGTATTCCGTCTTGTTTATATTTTTTTGCTACTGAAAAGATTAAGTCAATACTGTGATCTCCATTTTGCGTCTCACGTTAGAAATAAGAATGCGTCGCGCAAGAGAGAGAGAATGAATATAGGAAAGGTAGGGAGGTTAACTAGACTACGTCCAGTTTGCTACCCTACACGTGGGGAGAGGGGAATAAGGGAGTAAAAGAGAAAGAGAGAAGTAGATGCACATTGCACACGACACACACAGTGCAGGGTTTCACAGGCGGTCGCTCAGCGATGTTGCCTTCAAGAATTGTAGAAGGGCTCGTGTGGCTTTCTGGGCTGATGTACTTGTAGACCATGCACCCAAGATCTTTTCCAGAGTAAAGGGACGATCATTTTTTGCACGGCTTACCACCTCTTCCAAATTGAAATCGCTCGCGACTACGCCGCGACGCGCTTGCCGCACAACTGCATGACTCTTCACGGGCGATTGCACGGCAGAGCCATCGCAGCACGGCCGCACGCGAGCTATGGAAGGGACGTTTCTGTAGCAGACGACGCGGATCATGTACCGCCTCTGCGTCGGTTTGCGCTTGTTTTTCGCCGTGCTCAGCGCGGACCGCCAGCCACGCGCTCGCGTGTTCGCTCTAACACTGGACCGACCTGTACCTGCGATTTTACACCATTTTCCGGGCGCACTCAAGCACCGCCATCTTGGACTGATAACGTTGCAGTTTTTGTATCCGTATCAAATAAACAAACAGTGCTACGGTGAACTCGCATGCACGATAACGCTTGAGCCAGTACCCTCAGCGTTTCATGACCATTATCATTTCATATTACGACATAGAAAACCGGCAAAACAATCGCTTATCAGTCCAAGATGGCGGCGCCCATGAATCGAAAATAAAATCGTGCAATTTGTATGAGTACAAACTTGTACAATTGCGCACGTTGTCGGATATATGTAAACAAGGCAGGATACCCAGACTCAGCCAAGGCATGTTTGATGAAGCGTTCTTTCTTTTCATTTCCAAGCTTGTGGGCAATACACATTTGGCGTTGCAGCCACGCAGAAGGGACTGAGATATACGCGTAGGCTTGAGCATGGGGCGGAGGGGGGGGTGCCGGGGCGGCTGTTTCTTCTGGTCACCTAAGGTGGAAGCAAAGTTTGCCCTTTACCGTTACTCAGCGGGAGCTGTCCCTTCATTGCTTAAAGAACTAGCTTATGGCCACGAAGGTTTTTGCCAATTATGGCGAAGGCCCCTGATGTAGCATTTGTAGAACTCTTCCCATATTAACTGCTGGAAAGCCAGGACCAAAGGCAGGCACTTGTGAGAAGGACACCATCGTTTCGTTTTTATTTTTTCATCCATTGCGAAGCATGTAGTCTTCTGGGTTCATTTAACTAATGAGAGGGGGCGACGCTGCGATGAAATTTCGCTTCCCCCCCACTTCCTCTTTATGGTTAACCCTGCGCACGCCTATGAACCGACATTTAATATCGTGGGAGGCTTAATGAATTACACGAGACTCCAACAAAAGCGACATCTAAGTTCATACAATGTGCGGCCTTCGCTGAGAGAAACAAAGATTGTGCATGCACGGTATGTGCCCGTAATAATATTTCCATAATGCACGTTGCTGGGCGGGGATTGTGTATCAGTAAGCAATGCGCTGCGCAAAACAAATGTGGACAAGACGCGAACAAGGACGGGCGCAGACTGGCGATTGGATTTTATTCATAAAAAGCGCTTCTTTGTACTACACGAAACGCAAGTTCATCTACGCGCATGCGAGAAACTTGCTTTCATGGTGATAAAATCTCAGTGAAGTATCACCGACACATACGCCTCTCTATTTCGTAATGAAAAGATCCTCGGTAGAAAAGCCTCGAAATAATGCTCGGAACGGTCGCAGCACCGAGGTACACGAAGTGATTCTCAAACAGGGTCAAGCCGCTTGTGGCGCTGCGATCGGTAGTGAAGGACATAGTGAGACAACTTGCGTGGGGCACAAAATACCACCAGAAGTACCACAGTGGCTGGCAACAATGTGCAGGTTCTGAGACACCATATGAATATCAGGGACAACCACTGGTCATATTTTTTTACGACCTAGACATTCATGAGTTGCGCTTGCTTTCAACCTCTTCAAGAGCTTCTCCTCCACAGCAACTACGACTGACGTAAGAAAACCAGCCTTCATCAACCTAGCAGCCTGATTGTCCAGGCTGTCAAGCACCAGGTCAACACAAGACTTCTCCAAGGCTCCCTTCAAACAAAATATGCCAATGGCCGTTGAATAGTCTTGGGATGCTCAGATTCATACAACGACAGGCCTTTTCTGGCTCGCGCCAAGTACATCCAGCATGTGTGATTTGGAGTTAAAGTAGGTCCATATCTAAAAACTGAATTCTATTCTGGTGAGGTAATTCATAGGTTAAGGTTAGACTCCTCGCGTGTCGTTCAAGGATGGCTAAAATATCTTGCACACTATTCATGTGCGTCAATGCAAGATGCCTTTGAAAAGTGCAGTCAGCTACGCATTTAAAAACCTCGAAAACTGTATCATGGTTCAAACAGCACGCCAGATCACGACCAATGCTGTCTAAGAAAATAGCAGCTAGTACGGATGCCACGCATGAACCAATACCCGTCACGTTGAACAGGAACCTGGTTGCAAAGAAGTAACATAGGTTGACATAAAATGAAAATTCAATAAGTTTCAAAAATTATCCAGGGTCAACCCGCTGGTGCTTTGGAAATCTACCATACCATTAATTTCGACACAAGACCTAACGGCACAAAAGAGGGCTTGACAGGAAACAGAAATGAACAGGTGCTCGATGTCAAATCAGACAGCGTAACCAACCCAAGACGAAGTATTTAAGAACGTGAGCGCTTCTCCCGAGTTTTTAAGTACTTCGGAAGAAAAGGGCTTATTTCCCGTTGCCAGGCACCCCATTCACTTAATATGCACCTGAAGGGCTTGTACATTTTTTAATAGGGCCGTGAAAATGAAATGAAGCTGCCCGGTTGTACTTTTAACTGCTTCGCCAAGCATCGGGCATGCCCATTCCTAAATATTTCGGCACATCATTCAGCGAATATTTAATAACGCCCGTTTGAAATCCTAGAATACTTACGATCCAAAAACGACAATGCGTCACCGCCGGCCGCCATAGGCACTAGCGAAGTGAAGTCGTCCTAATACATGTGAAATCGTAAACGTATCGTTCTGTTGCTATAAAATAATAAATTGATATGAAAACGATGAAGTAATAGAATATTACAGCAATTTTTTAGTTCACAGTAGTGCTCCAAGTCCAAGAGCCGACTTGGTTCTAACCCCGGTGGAAGAATATGAGAGGTGTCGTAACGGCGCCTGTACAAGCTTGCAATTTTCGACAGATGGCGACGCCGCGCTCCCGGCGGGCTTCGCCACATAAATGGTCCAGCTCGCTCGCCTCGCTAATGTCTCGGTGCGCTCGCGGCCGTTTGATTAAATCATATATGCCACAATTTTTATGACGTGATATATCTGTATGAATGACATAATGACAGGTGGTCACATGAAAATCATGGCATTCATTTCATGTACAGCATGCTTTACATGCCGCGCTCATGATGGGCTCGCGGCTGGTTGGCTAGCTTGATATTCACCAAATATTATTAATGCGTGAGGTGACTGTATGAAGAACATGAATGACAGGTGGTAACATGAAAATCACGACATGCATGTCATTATCTTCATGTTACCATCTGTCATTTATGGTCTTCATACAGTCACGTCGCAAAATACCAATTCTGGTGAATATCAAGTGGCCTGTAAATCATGTTGCACATTAAATGCACGTCACGATTTTCATGTTTCCACCTTTCATTCATGTTCGTCATACAATCACCTCACGCAACACTAATTTTGGTGCATAATAAGCTAGCCAACCGGCTGTAAATCATGCCGTACATGACATACATGCCATTATTTTCATGTTCCCACCTGTTCTTCATGTTCGTATTACAATCACGCAACGCAATACGAATTTTGGTTCATAATCCAGATAGCGAACCGGCCGCGAGCACACCATGAGCGCGGCATTGAAATCATGCTGCGTATGACATGCATGTTATGATTTTCATGCTAACACCTCTTATTTGTGCTCGTCATATAGTCACACCATGCAATATCAATTTTGGTGTATATCAAGCTAGCGAACCAGCCGCGAGCACGCCATGAGCGTGGCAATTAGTAAGTCATGCCATACATGACATGCAACTTGTCATGATTTTCATGCTACCACCGGTCATTTACGTTTGTCATACAGATATATCTCGTCATAGCAATTTTGGCATACATCCATCTAATTAAACGCCCGCGAGAACACCGAGACGACGTCATGTAAATCATGTTGTACATGACATGCGTGTCATGGTTTGTACATTAGGACCAGTCACTTATGTTCGTCATATACTCTTGTCTCGCCATACCAATTGTGGTATAGAATGAAGCGGCCGTATGAGCACCAAGACAGTGTCGTTTAAATCATGCGGTTCATCACATGCATGTTATGAATTTCATGTTATGACCTGCCATTTATATCCGGCGTACAGTCATGTTATGCCCAGTGTTGTATGCGTTACCGAAAAAAGTAACTAAATACGTTACTCGTTACTCTAACAGAAAAAAATAGCGTTACCGCCCTACGTTACTGACGAACATAAATGATAAGTGGTAATATGGAAATCATGACATTTAATGTGCAACATGACTTGCATGCCACGCTCATGGCGCGCTCGCGGCAGTTTCCCTAGCTTGATATACACCAAAATTAGAATTCCGGGACGTGACTGTATAACGAACTTAAGTGGCAGGTGGTAACATGAAAATCTTGACATGCATGTCCTCTACAATGCCATTTACATGCCACGCTCATGGTGCGCTTGCGTCCAGTTCGCTAGCTTGATATACGCGAAAATTGCTATTGTGCGACGTGCCTGTATGACGAACATAAATGACAGGTCCTAACATGCAAATTATGACATGCATATTATGTACAGCATGATTTGCTCCTCGCTGGCTGCTTCGTATTACATCGATTCCCACAGTGCGTGGGATCTGCCGGTTTTTTTTAATGAAACATAACCAGGAGATGGTACATTGACCCTAAACGCAGTAAAGCGTATCGAATATTGGGTTGCTTGCCTTGAAGTCTTGGTGAATCCGCCCAATTACTAATACCACAACTATAAAAAAGAACTGGCACGGCCTCAGTAGGACTACGCTACTTTCACTCAGGGCCCTAGCAGAGCGACTCTGATTCATTCTCTTGAAATGGTTGACATTCCTTTTCCCCTTAATTCTACTCAACTACGATTGTTTGTCAGGCATAGTTATGGGAATAGAGAAAACTTTTATACCATTGTTGTGAATGCGCAGACCAGGCTTTTTCAGTAAGGTCAAGTCAGGTGCAGTCAACTTTATTCAGTTTGCATACAATGTAACATCGTAAGTGATATGTATTACATTCGGAGGTTCCATAGTAACGAAAACTTACGGGGGCCTCGTAATACTAAAACACATGCATGTTAACTGTCGTGGGCAGCATGAGCAAAAAGAATACATTTATAAAAATTTACAGGAAAGCTAAAGGTGCTACATGAAAAAATGAAAGCGAAAAATGAATGATAATGAAAGCAACAAACCACAACAAAACTGGCAAGGTATATAAATCTATGATTATACAACCGTTAGTATAAACTAAAAAGAAGTTCCAGTGAAAATCTTCATGATGCAGGCGTCATGTATTCATCAAAACGAAGTGAATGCAATAAGATTGAACACAACAGTAGTATACAAAACAATTATGAATACCAAATGATGTAATAATTACGGCTACGAAACAAAGGCAAGATGAATGCCTTTTATTGGTATGCCTTTTATTGCGATATCAATTATATGGACACTCTCATAGGATTTTCACCGTAGCAGTCACCGTCATGCTCCGTATAAACTCCAAATTTATAACACCGCCCCGCACGTCTTGTGTTCTACGCTCGAGTGAAAGCGTGCAAGCGCTGGAGACGAACGCGGCTGAAGCAGAGATGACACGATTCGGCCGTCTCCGTCGCGCGGAGGATGCATGCGATAGCATCACACCCCGTGTGCAAGGCCTGCAGTCGATGACCCCTCCAGCAGAGGGAGAACGCGCCGGCTGTCTTTCGCCAGGCACAGGAGCGTCGAGGGGGGGGGGGACGGGTGGAGTTGCGTCGCTCGAGCAGCACCTGCGAACTTTGCTCACAAGGGCGCGGTCGCGAGTGCTGCACGCGCGTAATCTCGACGAGACGGCTCATAAACTTACTCTGGTCTCGACGCTTCGGATTTAGAGGACTGACAGCACGGAAACCTCTTTAGTGTCAGGATTAGTCGGATTCTCTTGAATCAGCTTTTTTGTAGAATTATGCGAGATCTGATCGAAGAGAATTAGCTGCTACCCTTACTTCACACGGCATTACAATTTCTTGGTGTCGCATTCATTGCCTCGCTCTAGCTCGTTTTGCAGAAATGTCGGTGTCGGCGTCGTTGGTTGTGAGCGAAAAATCATCATCTTGTTCATGACCGAAAAATCGAGCAAGATGCAAATAAATAATAAAAATTTCCGGGTCCGACTGAGGATCGAACCCGGGCCGTCAGCGTGGCAAGCAGGTGTGCTACCACAGAGCCACGCGTCTGCTTTTTTTTTCGCTTCGAAATACAGTGAAAATATCTTCCTCTGCTTGGAAATGCAGTGAAAGTATAACTTTCATGCTTCGCAAACGCAAGCGTCCTTTATATAGGCGTCGCAATATAACATGTAATATCCCAGGAATATTGCGTGGTACAAGCGTGCATTGCCATCGGGTGTCAGAATATGTGACTATCACAACGATTTCGTAGTTTGAAGCCGGCCACCCATTACAAACGGTGCGCACCTTACTGCGCGTATTCCCTTAACACCACGTAGTGGGTGCATAGCAAGTATGTACTTCGTGGTTGAAGTAGGCACTCGGGGTAGGATATCGCTATCGCGTTCAACTCTTAGAGGCGAAGATTAAGGGTCCTGCTCATTTTATGTATTTGAACAGCTGCAATGACACGTGCCTGCAACTCTTGTTATCGGTATTCAAGATGAATTACTCTTTCTACGTCAACGCTTATTTTATTTGGTGGTACTTACGCGCCACGCGAATGCCACCAGCAATGCATAATTTGAGTAATGTTGTTTTGTGCATGTGTGACACTTCTGTAAGCAGTACCTTGGCACTTTAGTACCAAGCGCTTGCAAGCACATGTAGAACATACTTATGCCCACTTGTTTTAAACACGTAGTACATGACTTCGTGCAATTGGTCAATGGCTGGCAAATAGACCAGACTGAACAAGACACGTGGTGGCACCGAAGTGACAGCGGTGTCTGCGTTCGTAGAACACCTGCAATTGATGAAATCCTCATAGGCAACGCAAGATAATTACTTGACTAGCACTTCAGGCGCCGAATAAAGAAAACCGAGTGTACGTAAGAGACGAAACTTGCAGAAATGCTGAAACGCCAGACCTATAGCTACTGCAGAAAATGTAGATAACGTTAAATCAATTTGAAAATCGTAGTTGAGAGTTCTATGTCAAATCTGTCCGTCTCTCTCACTTTCTCTGGGTATGAGCGTCCGCTTGCGTGCGGGACAAATGAATTCAGATGGACATTTAAACTATCCATTTGCATTCGCCAGTACCTTGGAGCTGTAGGATGCCAAAGGTCACATTAAATAAATTTTTTCCGTCTGCGAACCAAGAGTTCGCGTGCACCTGGTGAAGTGCTTATGCTTGTTTTTTTTCTCTTCTTGATCTCAAGGTTTGCTGTTGGAACGAAAGGCACGGATGCGATTTCGAAGGCACCATAGATAATATGCTGTGGCACTACGAAAACGAATGCACTTCACACGTCATGGAATGCCCGAGATGCGGCAAAGAGGTCCTGCACAAGAACATTCCAACGCACCACGTTGCCGAATGCAGTCGTGCCATTCCCTCCGCTAGCAACGACCGCCCGTTCCCGGAGAATGCAACGCAGGAACTCGAAGACGCCATTGCTGCTGAAGAATACATAAAGGCAGTGTTGGCGGACCCAAAACACGAGCAGCTGTTCTCTACAATTAAGAGCCAGATGAGTGAATTGACAGATCAAGTCAGGAACCAGCAATCCAAGTTGGACGAGATCCCCCGCGCGCTCGCGGCATCTGAGCGGCACCTCATGACAGAGATAGCACAAGTCGGGGCTTCAGTTCGCTCAGCAATGTCGGACCAGCCGCGGTCTCCAAACCCGACCGAGGAATCCGCTGCCTTATCATCTTCGCCGCAGGACTCGGAGAATATATATCGAAGGCTGGAAATCTTCATCGACCCTTCTCTCCATACGCTGGAAGAACTGCGGAAGTTTTCTGCGCGGCATGGTGTACTTTGTGGCACTGC
>JALIZH010025852.1:0-20319 GCA_030522465.1 Rhipicephalus appendiculatus | reverse complement strand
CGCTGCTGAAACACAAAGAAGTATGCCCGAAACGAACGCACACGTATACACCGGACGAGTGTGAATATCTGTCAGAGTTGTTTCTTTGTGTTTGAGCAGGGAGCTCCTTTCGCAAACGCGGCCGCTGCAGCGAGCGAAGTGACTTTTGTGCGCTTTGTAACTTCAACGCAAACTTTACAGTGAAAGCTCAAGACGTACAAGCCACCCCCATCACAAGGTAAGCGCGCGTGCACGGACGACCACGCCGCGTAGGGCAAAGTACAGGTCGTAGAGGTAGGAGGCGCGCGCATCGCAACGAGCGGGGTGACGACCTTTAAAGGGACCGACAACTGATTTTTCTCGACCCATTTTTTTTTACGGCGCGACAGAAAGCTCACCCTTCGTAGTGTTTGTAGCTGCAGTGGTTAATCCGAAGTAGTTATCTTACGAGCAGTATTTTTCGATCTGCAAAACTCTAAACACACATGTACCTTTCCTCCAGCAGTGCTGAGAATTGGTAGCGATGCCGCCAGCCCCTTCTCGCGGTGTGTGAATGCTGTCATTGTTCCGCTTTCGCAGGAGTTCCTGTAACAGTGCTTAACCACCTTTATTTTGAGCTTTTCAACTATTTTTGAAAATAACAAGCTGCTAAAATGAGATGATGTGGCATATTATACACCTTCCCTGTATTTATACCGCGTTGTGGTCGCCTGCGCCCAAGGTTGCCTGCGCCTGTGTAGCCTGTGTCATGGGTGGTTTGTCCCGGCGTCGTTACTCTCTCGATGCACGAGCCCAGCCAAGTCACTAAAAACGTCACTACGCATATGCACGGCCGCGCCGAGTAGCAGCGCGTGTCATTTCTGAGACGAAGTGTAGGCAGAAAAATTATGTCGCTCAAAAAATCTTAGCGACCTGCAAACTGCGTGCACGGTCGCATGAGCACGCTGAAAAGTTGCTCAAGACGCGCTGACGAGCATGGTATCATTACGTCACGCGAAGGCTGCGCCGCTTTAATGCATACTACTAACGCAGGACTATGTGTACATTTTTATGGAGTAATATCTTTTAATATAAAGAAACGAACAATATTTCAGTACCAACAAAAAGATCCTCAACCGTCTACAGCAGTGACAAGGTACATGGATTCGTTCATGTATTTGCCACCAGAAGCGCCACAGGTCATTTTTCGCGTCTTTCGGTGAAGAAATAAAAATATAAATCCACCTCTCGCGACAAAAACAGGGTTGGTTTGAGTCTGTGCGACGCACAATCATTCCATCAGTGGAGTTATCTCAGTTAATGTTCTGGGCAGTTGTCGGTCCCTTTAAAGCGCGACCTTCACGCCATCTCGCTGGTGTTAAAGAGAATACTTTGAAGGCTTCCGAGCTCGGCCTACCGCCTCCGTTAAATGGTGCATATAAATAGCTGGTCGTTAGTTTGTTGAAGAACATATGCTCCGTGGCCGAGTTCTCAAAGACCGCGCGCTTCAGAACATATGTTTTTCTGAATTATTGTTTTTTGTGGCTTTTATATATATATATATGGGACATGACGGTGACGCCGATAGCAAAGACCAGCCGGGTACTTATATTTGGCTTCATGATGCTTCACGTATTCCCAGGTGGTCGATATTCATCCGGAGTCTCCCACTGTGGCCTGCCTCATAATCATAACGTAGCAATTATGTTATTAATACTGGCCTACAGTGGCCGATACAATGGCAGAAATATGCCATGTGTGAAAGGCCTGGCTTTGAGGAAAGGCGTTAATTATCCGAATGAATGGGTATAAGGCGAAAAGAAAAAAATAAGATCTGAAATATATCAGAAATATGAAAGGATTCCTTGTTTATCACCATCGCCCTTACCCAAAAATGGGCAACTCAGCAGTAATATCCAAAGAAATAGAGCGTTAGATTATTGAAAGTAAGAGGACATTAATGGCAATAGATTAGACTTCTTTCAATATGTTCCTGCATTATTGGCCGTAAGGCACTGGGTATAGCGCACTTTCTAATTATTCGCAACCCTGTCACATTGTTTTTGATAGTTTTGCATAGTTTGACAATGAGGGATTACTCAGGTTACCTACACTTTACAGCAGTAATATAGCCAAAGTGCTGCACTAAGAATTCTTGAATTTATTCTGCTGAAGACTGTCTTTTTTACACATGATGGCTCTTAGTGTTATGAATGCGCGTTTGACTGAGTGACTATTTGGACTGAGTAATCCTCGCCATTGCTCGCAGTGTTATTCTTCATTTCTTGATGTGAAGATGTTTCACCTTATGTGGCGAGTTGCAATAAATTTGTGCAACACATTTTGTGTGGGCCTTCCCTTTCGTTCTCGTTTCTTGCTACGTCTTCCCACATTACACAGCTTATGAGTTTTTATGGACGGAAGTGCTTCGAACTCTCAGATGTATGCCCTATATAGTGACAATCCTTATCTAACAGCAACCAGAAGTTTTCTTCGTGCACTGGAGCACACATCAGAATCACAGCAATGCTGTTGGCTCAGGTATGTTAATCGTACGGCGAAAGTTCACCGGATCAAAACGCATGCTGGTTTTAAAGGGAAGTGGCAAAATTCCAGGTCAATGATCGCAATGGGGCACTGTGTGAAGGCGAATTACGAAAGACTGCAAACGTCACACGAAGATGGAAGTGTTTTCTAATAATTGCGAACGCTGCCGAACCAAAAAGGGGGGAAGGCAGCTACGATGACGGGAAACCTACGTCATATATCCTTAATTTTTCAGTGTGGTCGAATGGTTAAAAAACTGCTGCCGAGAAAACACATTGTTTCCTCGAAGTTTAAGGTACGTGCATGAATCAAGAGAAGGGTGGGATAGTGAATTGCAGAGCTTTTGAATGGGTGGCCGATGCTTAGAAAAGGAACATAGCAAATAGGCAGATGATGGGAACCACTGCACTCGCGTAGGCGTTGCAATTCGGCCGAAGGACGTGTTTCGGGTTTGTAATCGCAGACGTCCATTAAAGGAAGCTCAATGATTACGGCCTCTCCTGCATCGTTGTGGTATCGTGGCACAGGCACCACTTCTTTCACCTCCTTTCTATATATAGACTATTTAAATGGTGCGTTTGATGCCGCCGTGTTGTAACTTTCTGTATGTAACAACTAAACCAGGCCCCTCGAACACGCGGCATTTTCGCTGGCGGCGCGGCCATCGCGTGACTGCTTTCTTTAAACACCCAAGTGTTTTATGATGGTTCCGCCAAGACTTAATTGACGTCGTTTACGAGTGGGATGAGATGTCGGTAAACGGCACATGAACGGTTAAAACAGAAAAAAAGCCAGCAGAATAAGAATATTTGATTTGGATGACCTGGAAATCGAACGCACAACCACGTGGTCCGCGACGATAAGTACCAGGCGCTGAACCCACAGCGCTACCGAAGCTCAAGCGTGACGCTCCACAAACGCGCCTTATCTCTTACTCGCTCTCCCTTTCACAGTGATCTCAAAGCAGAAGGGGGGAAGGGGATGGAGTTGTCGCCATCTGGGATCGGCCCACGAACCCTGCCTCTCGCGCTCCTGAAGCGTCGTGTAGTAAACACTGACCACGGGCGTAGGTTCCCCGATTTGAACAGTTTCGAGTTTGTGTCTTCAAATGACGACGCTTTTAACGATTACACAACGATTAGCAATGTTATGTGCTTGTTGATACCATCTTTGCGCGTCATTAAGCTAATGCTGTGTCCATAAGTATGTTGACTACTTCAGCTACCCCGAGAGTTTAATCGTGATCTTTCGCGTTAGTTATCGGGATGGAGTTCTGCCGCTGAGTGTTAGCGTAGGTCCATCCACGTCAGACGGCGCTATAGCTATCAAACACCAATACGTTTGGTGCAATGTACAATAAACAATCAAGTATATTCTTTTGTGAAGACGCTGTTCACTTTTGTGTTATGCTGATTCCTATGACGCAAAGATCAACTATGTTTTTTTTTAGATGCGAAGCATCTTATGCTCGGGGCTCCCGTGTCCGTCCGGCGTCCCGCGTCCCGCTACCCCCGTCCGCCGTCCCCCGTCCCCCCGTCCCGCGTCCGGCCACTTTCATGAAGTAGGGAAGCACCCATTATGCGAACCAGAACACTTTAGTAACATGAAGGCCGTCAGCCCTAACACAGTCATCAGAGTCATGACCGAGAGCACAGAGAGGCTGTTTAGCAATGGCTAGGCAGGTGGTGTTTGTCGCCCAGGTTGACCCCATTCCTTGAGTCATGGCCGAGAGCACAGGGAGGCTGCTTAGCAATGGCTTGGCAGGTGGTGTCTGTCGCCCAGGTTGACCCCATTCCTTGACTCATGGCCGAGAGCACAGAGAGGCTGCTTAGCAATGGCTAGGCAGGTGGTGTCTGTCGCCCAGGTTGACCCCATTCCTTAATCTTGCTTGCATGTGTTTGGAGGGGGGCTTAGTCCGTCCCGCGTCCCACACCACCACAGCGCATGCGCCTCCCCTATGCTCTCCTACGCTCACCCCGTTCCTCTACTCTAGGAATCATCTACTCTAAGGAGCGGCGCCCAAAGCGCATGCGCGTCCTCTCCCCCTCTCTCCTCTAAGAATCCTCTACTTCACGGAGCGGCTCCCGCGTCCCACACCTCCACAGGGCATGCACGTCCCCTCCCCCCTCTCTCTCCTCTTCTACGGTCCCCCCCCCCCCCCCCCCCCCGTCCTTTCCTCTAGGAATCCTCTGCGGAGCGGTGCGCACGGTGTGACAGCTGCATACTCCGCTGGGGGGCGCCACGGTAGTTCCGCGGTATGAAAATGACGGAGCGCGCGCGCCTCATTGTCTCTCCTGTGCAGCGCCGCGATGAGCGCCCGGACCACTGCCGTGAAATGAGAGCGGCGACGTTCCTCCCGCTCAAGCTGATTATCTCCCCGCTGCTTCGCATCCACACATGGTTCCCTTTAGCGGGAGATGGGGAATTTTTTTCTTGATGTGTATGTTCATGAGCTACAAAGACGGGACTGGTCTCAAGCATATTTTGTGAGACGCCCTATGTGGTCACCATATGCTGAAAACATCCATGGGACAAAGTGTCTAGTTTTCAGAGTCCGCGCCCAGATAATCGAAGCGCGGAGGCTGATCGCCTCCAAAGCTAAGGTACCGCTCTCACTTTCGGCGATGTTCTCTGAAGGCGGGCTCAACGGCCGTCTGGATCATGATGTCAGCTAGAGGTGTGCACGGGCTCCGGGTAGCTCGAAAGCCCGAGCCCGGCCCGGCCCGCGGGCCGGGCTCGGGTATGCCGACGTTTTCCCATCTCGGGCCCGGGCCGGGCTCGGGCTACTCATCTCGGGCATCGGGTGGGCCGGGCCAGGTCTAAAGCCCGCATCAAACCGAAAATATAGACGTTGTCCGGAATTGTTTTCTAGCACTTAGCGATGAGCACACAAGGTCACCTTTGTGATTATTTATCCATACAATCATCCTCCTGTCCTGCATCAGATATACTAGACTTCTGGAAGAACGAGCCTAATTATTCCAAGCTTACTATGCTTGCGAAAAAGATATTTGCGATTCCGGCTACCAGTGCGAGCAGCGAACGGAACTTGAGTTCGACGGGATATGCGATGCAGGAGCGCCGCACTTCCCTGAAGTCCGAATCACTACACAGCTTGTTATTTTTACAAAACTTGTAATCTATATGTATACACACTAACATGTGTCGTTTGCATGCATGTGTTTAACTTTTATATGTTGAATAAAATGCCCCATGATCAAAAAGTGATATCTTGTCTCCGCAGCAAACTTTCATAGTGTCGGGCCGGACCGGGCCCGGGTTTGTGTTTTTGTACGTCGGGCCGGGCCGGACGGGCTCGAAGCCCCTTTAGGGTCGGGCTCGGGCGGGCCTTCGACGCAGTTCGTGGGCCCGGGCCGGGCTCGGGCTTGAAAATTAGGCCCGTGCACAGCTCTAATGTCAGCTTTGAGTTTCGCGTTCATTGGTGCAGGCTTCTGTTCATATGCCTCTGAGGAGGAAATTCTGCAGGTTTCTAAAGTTGTAGGAGACTACAGATATAACTATGCGAATTAAAAAGATTTCCAACAACACCAACTCTGGCCGAAGACCGGACCAGCATGAATATACGCTGTTATTACGGTGTACGTGTGACATTGTCCGAGATACGCCTGGCTCACAATATATAGAAATTGGTTTGACATGGACGTGACTGTCTTTTTCCGTAAACTCTTTCGTGTCAGATTACTTATCGACGTCTCTCAGCAGTATTTCGCAACCTGTCATGCAAAACCACTTTGGAAAGTGACTTTTTTTTAAATTTTGGCACTTATTTGTATGCGGTATGCTGAATTGCGTCTGGCGTTCATACACCAGTGGCTTTCAGACAAGCTTATCGCAGAATTGAAAATATGACCTCCTGGAACTAGTTGAGTTTTTCATACTATTGTTTCCGTAGCCCGGCTTCTCTGTGTGCTGACTTTCAGTTTTATCCGCGGAAGCCGCCATAGCGCTGGAAATGTCTTGTCAGTCGCGCACAATCAATTTCATCACGTGAGTTGGTTGCCTTGAATACCTAAAGTTCATTGCTGACTAATCGCTACCGATTCATGTTTGCTAACATTCACTCTTTTAATCGACTGCCCGCAACGTAATATGTCGCGCAAGGGTATGCCTTACGACCCATAGGTCAGCAAAAAAAAGTGGAACTCACTCAGACTCTCTCAAGAAATATATCTTCCGCTTTGCACTCACTCGTACTCAGACTCACCAAAATATTCCTGAGCCGGACTCACTGGGACTCAAACTCACAAAAATTTTGTTGAGCCGGACTCACTCGGACTCAGGCTCACCATAATATTACTCACCCCGGACTCACTCAGACTCAGACTCACGGCTTTATCTGAGTCTGAGTGAGTCCAAGTGAGTCGACTCATGAAGTGAGTTCGCCGACCTTTGTTATGACCTCTTCTTTTCTTAGTTTATATTAACGATCTACCAATGCATGTATCGTCTTACTTTCGCCTGTTCGCAGATGACTGCGTAATCTAAGTTTCAGTAAAAAAAACACTCAGGAGCAAACATTAATTCAGCATAACCTTAAGCACTGTCACGATGTAACGGTCCGGCGCGTTTTGTTCTAGTCGGCGGAATGGAACACATGAACGCAACACCTAGGTGTGGCAAAAACACCCCCTTCATTTCCCACACACACATATATACATACACGCCCACACACAACAATAGAATTAGCTAGCGATAACTGAAGTTCCCAAAACACACTAATTACCGCGTCCTATCAAGTTCTACGCGTGTCCTTTGCATCTACCCCGACCGGGATGAAAATTGTCCGCCGCTTACAGTGTTGTTTTCCCGCGGTGACCACGCACGTTGATCGTCGCGTCCGTCGCTCGTCGCGTCGTCGCCCTGGCGTCGCCGCTGATGCCGGCCGCTCCACACACGAGGCGTCGTGCTCGTCGTCGTGTCCCGTTTTCAGCCTGGGGTCGGTGCCGGCCGGTACTCCTGGCACGCCCCCTCGACTCTGCTGGGCCGTGCGCTGTTGGCGTGGCAGACGGTCGGCCGCGAGCCCGGGCTCGTTCGCGGTCGGCGCCGCAAGCACACACTGTCCCGGCCGCTCACAGCACAGCCGGCCAGCTGGACGACAGCAGCAGGAAGACCACAGCTCGCCGAGGCTGCAACTCAGGCGGGCTCTCCAAGCTCTGCAGCCCTGGGGCGAGACCCAGTCTGCCCGGTCTTCCACCGTCTTCTCCGCCGTTCTCCTCTCCGCCCTGGCCTTGCCGTTCTGCTGTGCGCGTGCCCCGCCCTGCCACGGTGGCTCCTGCCACGCGCACCCCGAGCTTCTTCGTCTTTCCTTTTCTCTTATTCCTCCTATTTCTTGTCCGGCCTTTTTTACACTTCTCTTGTCATCCCTGACAGGATGGCCCCCACCTTTTCGAGTTTTTGCTCTCCAAAAACTTGATCGATCACGAGCACCACACCTCACGGCACAACACTTCACTTCGTAGCACGTCACGGACACTTCACCGCACCATCACCGCACTTCACCATCACGCACGTAGATCACCCATCGTTGAGTATCGTCGAGGTACACCACACCAACATAAGGAAAATAAAAAAAAATCACGCACACACTGAAACACCACTCCAGTCAAAAAGTAGTACTGTCTGCACCGAACGTCCTTAGTTACTTAGTGCATCGCTCTACTCATAAAATAGGCTCCAACATTGTCTCTACCCTTGATGTATTGCACAGAAAAGTTATACTCTTGGAGTGCTAGGCTCCAGCGCATGACTTTCGCGTTGTTATGCTTTACCCGGTTTAGATATTCCAGTGGCTGATGGTCAGTTTGTACCACAAAGTGAGTTCCATACAAATAAATATGAAACCGTTTTACAGCCCATATTAAGGAATAACATTCTTTTTCTACTGTAGCATAGTTCCTTTCACGATCATTTAATTTCCTACTTGCGTAGAGCACAGGGTGTAATACGTCATCCCCCCTCTTGCAATAGTACAGCTCCTAGACACCTGTCTGATGCATCTGTTCTCAACACGAACTGTTTGCTAAGATCTGGGGCCAACAAAACTGGTGGTTCTGCCATACACTTCTTCAGTCGCTCAAAGGCATTTTGATGGCATTCCAACCACGGCAGTGTATTGGGGGCATTATTTTTCGTGAGATCGGTCAGAGGCCCTACTATCTCTGCGTAATCTGGAATAAACTCTCTATAGTAGCCTGTAAGTCCCAAGAATGACCTGAGTTGTTTCTTATTCAGGGGTCTAGGTGTACACTGTATCTTTTCCAAAGTTTCATCTTGTGTCGCAACGCGGCCCATTCCCAGGGTATGACCAAGGAACGTGACAGCACTGAATCCAAGTTGGCACTTGTTTGGCTTCACGGTAATTTTCGCCTGCCGAAGTCCACGAAACACTTCCCGTAATGTTTCCAAGTGCTCTGACCATGAATCCGTGGCTACCAGGATGTCGTCTATGTAATGCTCCACATTTCGCAGTCCCTGGAGTATTATTTGCATAAGCTTCGTAAAGGTTTGCGCCGCCGTTTTAAGTCCAAACGGCATAAACCGGAATTGGAATAATCCTCTGGCGCATGAGAAAGCAGTCTTCTCTTTCGATTCCTCGTCAAGGGTTATTTGCCAATACCCTTTCGTTAGATCAAGCTTCGAAAAATACTTTTTGCTCGCGACCTTCGCAAAGACTGCATCAACCCGTGGTATTGGTTCCGAGTCATCTACAAGCACCTTGTTTAAGCGCCGAAAATCGACACATACCCTGTTGGACCCGTCCGCCTTCTTCACCACCACTAAAGGCGAGTTGTATGCAGATGTGGAACGCTCAATCACCCCCAGTTCTAACATCTGCCCAATCTCATTATCTATATCCTTTTGGACCGCTAGTGGGAGAAGGTACTGCTTCACATTGACAGGCTTGTTCGTTGTCAATCGAATGGCACACTTGAGTACCGTCGTCTTGCCTGGGAGGTCTGAAAAGATCTCCTCAAATTCCTTCAACACTTCACTTACTTCCTCCTTTTTTGTGTGTCGTTTAACGCAGGGTTTATCAACACATTTTCTCGCCCCCATAGTTTTGTTGCTCTTGTAAGTAGGTATTTCTGCTTCATGTGTGCCTTCGGTAACCTCTTCTGTGATGACCAGTCCTGCAACCTCCACTTCTTTGTCTGGTTGTCTCTCTTCGTATTTCTTTAGCATGTTGATATGCAGCACTTTCCTTCTTTGCCCGATTTCTAGTTCATAGTCTACGTCACTTACTCTTCGTTATACTTCAAAGGGTCCTCTCCAGCTCATTGTGAGTTGGTCTCGTTCGGAAGCAATATCAAAGCTTTATTCCCGACCTGAAGCACTCTTCTTCGACTTTTCTTGACGTAATATTTCTTGTACGATGCCGGTGCTTCAGTGAGACTTTCCCGAGCGATGCGGCATGTTTCTTCTAGTTTATCCCTTAGTTCCAGCAAATAGGCATACGAGGATTTTTGCTCATCTTTCAGTTCTGTGCTCCACCACATCTCTCGCAAAACCATTAATGGTCCTCTCACGGCTCTTCCATAAATAAGCTCAAAAGGAGAAAATCCAGTACTGGCCTGCGGCACTTCTCTGTACGCAAACAAGAGTGCAGGTAAATACCGATCCCAGTCCTTGGGTTTCTCCTGGCACACTTTGCGCAACATGCTTTTTAATGTACCGTTGAACCTTTCCACTAGCCCATTACACATAGGGTGGTATGGGGTCGTTAACAGGTGTCGCAGAGACAACAGTCTACAAATTTCAGCCATCAATTCCGAGGTAAAATAGGTTCCCCTATCTGTGAGGATTTCCCTCGGTACTCCATACCGCGTAAACATTTCCACGAGAGCTTCAGCAATTGTCACTGTATCCACCGCTTGAAGTGGAACCGCCTCGGGGTACCTTGTTGCAACATCCACCATTGTGAGGATGTACTTGTTTCCTTTATGAGATGCTGGTTTAATCGGGCCTATAATGTCGACTGCGACCCTCTCAAATGGTTGCTCAATAACCGGCATAGTAACTAGCGGTACCTTTGATACCAGCCCCTTCGGTGTGGTTCTCTGGCACGTATCACAAGATCGGACAAAACCGTTCAATATCACTTTGCATGCATGGCCAGAAGAATTCTTCGGCTACCCGATTTGTCGTCTTCCTTATTCCTTGGTGCCCAGCCATAATAGAGTCGTGAGCCAGGTCGAATACGGCTCTTGGAAGATCTGCTGGCAGTACTAGCTGTCGTTTCTCTCCTCCATCACGTGTCTTTACCACTCGATAAAGTAATTCTACCATCTTCTCGAATTTATGCAGTTTCACTCTTCTTACACTGAATCCACTTCCCTTGAAGTTCGAAAGAACGTCGCAACGTGCTGTCCACTTCTTGTTTTCCTCTCATTTCAGTGGCAGTCACGTTCAATACTGATTCCGTAACATCTTTTTCTTCATTATTCTCTCCGTTCTTGTTCCTTGGCGGTTTTTCAGCTGAACATACGTTAGAACCCCGTGTGGCTGTGCTCGCTCCTCCTTTTCCGTCCTCATCCCTGTCTTTAGACACTTCCTGCTTCATGCCATTTACCATTTCTGTAGTAGGGATGCTCCACAAGGGATCTGGATCGTCCATGCCTCTAACACCATGCACATTCCCTAGAATCACATCATACAGTGGATTCTGTACACATCCGGCTTCTATCCACCCACAGTAAAAAAGGTGTCAAAATCAAGACTCGTGCTAGAGGTATTCGCTGTACAGTTCCATCCGCCAATCGAACTGTCTTCTCTGCCCCCGAAGACCTGTGACTCGGTACCAAGGACCGTCTTACCAGCACAGTATTCGACCCTGTGTCTCGAAGAACGGACACTTCCCGTCCTTGCAGCATTCCCGCTACCACTGGCATCGACGTGTCCGTGTCTTCTGACCTTGAAGACATAGTCACCGCACTGTTCTTGTCCTTCCCCTCCTTTTCCACACCTTTCCCAGGGCTGTCATCTACAACCATGCAAGCCGTCTTGTTCCCTGGCCTAGCTCTGTGCAGGTTTCTCCTGTGTGTCCTCGGTGTCCACACCGGTCGCACTGAAGGCTGAACCACTCCCACGGCCCAGTCGACAACTTGCAGCTATGTGCCCTGCCTTGCCACACAGAAAGCATTTGACAGTGCTTCGAGTCTGTTCTTTCTCCTCTGTCCCCTTCTCCTCTTTTCTCTTTCCTAAGTTCTTCTGTCCTTCGGCTTCCAAATACCGGTCCGCATGCTCGGCAAGCTTTGCCACCGTCTACAGGTTGCGCTGCTTGAGGAAGACAGTGACTCCCGGATGACAAAACGCCAGATATTGTTCCGCTATCATGCTGTCCCTCAAGTCTTCGAATGTCGTTCCTACTTCTCCCATCTCCAACCAGCGATCGAAATAGTTGGAGATGCGGGCGGCGAACTGTTGGCCAGTCTCATTTTCCTGGGGGCTCGGAAGTTCTGAACTTCTCCCGGAAACCCTCAGCAGTCAGCCGAAACCGTTGCAACAGAGCGACCTTCAACTTGTCGTAGTCAAGCGCGTCAGCTGCTGGCACCCGGCTGAAAACCGCCAGCGCTTCTCCCACAAGACACATACTGAGCCCAGTTGCCCAATCGCTCTTCTGCCACCCTTGTGCGGTTGCAATTCTCTCAAAACGCTGGATGTATGCGTCTAAATCGTCCCGCCTCTCATCAAACGGCACGATAAACTTTTGGGGACACACCTTGTCTACCCTCTGGGGTGCAGTATGTGGTACCGCTCCTGTCTCTTCCGCACTGCTCAATGCACACAACTGCAGTTCTTCTCAGTTAGCTCTTTCTCTATCATTAAGTTTCTATACGCCCACTCATCTGCTGCCTTAGCTATTTCTTCTTGCTCTTTTTGCAGCCTCTCGCACCTCTGCTTTCTGCTCTCTCCTCTCTTAATCATTTCTTTTTCCTCCTCGTACAGTTGCATAATCGTCTCGGCTGACAAGCCCGCGGCATGTCCAGCCGACAACAACCGTTCTAGGTCCATCCCGCCGCTCATAACAGTCCAGGGCACGTGACAGAATGGGCATCTGGCAGGCTCGCCAATGTTGTCACAGTGTTGGTAAGGGCCCGGCGCGTTTTGTTCGAGTCGGCGGAATGGAACACATGAACGCAACACCTAGGTGTGGCAAAAACACCCCCCTTCATTTCCCACACACACATATGTACATACACGCCCACACACAACAATAGAATTAGCTAGCGATAACTGAAGTTTCAAAAACACACTAATTACCGCGTCCTATCAAGTTGTACGCGTGTCCTTTGCATCTACCCCGACCGGGATGAAAATTGTCCGCCGCTTACAGTGTTGTTTTCCCGCGGTGACCACGCACCGTTGATCGTCGCGTCCGTAGCTCGTCGCGTCGTCGCCCTGGCGTCGCCGCTGATGCCGGCCGCTCCACACACGAGGCGTCGTGCTCGTCGTCGTGTCCCGTTTTCAGCCTGGGGTCGGTGCCGGCCGGTACTCCTGGCACGCCCCCTCGACTCTGCTGGGCCGTGCGCTGTTGGCGTGGCAGACGGTCGGCCGCGAGCCCGGGCTCGTTCGCGGTCGGCGCCGCAAGCACACTCTGTCCCGGCCGCTCACAGCACAGCCGGCCAGCTGGACGACCGCAGCAGGAAGACCACAGCTCGCCGAGGCTGCAACTCAGGCGGGCTCTCCAAGCTCTGCAGCCCTGGGGCGAGACCCAGACTGCCCGGTCTTCCACCGTCTTCTCCGCCGTTCTCCTCTCCGCCCTGGCCTTGCCGTTCTGCTGTGCGCGTGCCCCGCCCTGCCACGGTGGCTCCTGCCACCCCGAGCTTCTTCGTCTTTCCTTTTCTCTTATTCCTCCTATTTCTTGTCCGGCCTTTTTTCCACTTCTCTTGTCATCTCTGACAAGCACATAGAAATATGGTGTAATTGTTTGCTGATAAACCTAAATCCCAATAAATGTAAGCTAGTTTCCGTTTCTCGCCGCCGTAACCCTTTCATGTTTACCTATTTGATCGTTAATGTTCTTGTAAAACCTGTTCAGTCATTCAAATACCTCGACATCACTTTGTCCCATGACCTGTCGTGGCGTCATCACAGTACTCACATCATTGAGGCTGCTATTAAATCAATAAAATTTCTTACAAGATACTTACATCATACTCCGCCACACGTCAGAGTGCTTGCATATAAATCATTTGTCAAATCGAAGCTCGAGTATGCATCTTCCATCTGGAGCCCTCCTCAAACATATCATAATTGAACTTTGACCGCTTCAAAATCCGGCTACTAGGTTCATCCATTCTGCATATTCATACGATATCAGCATCTCATCTTCGAAGACGGACTCGGGTTTGGAAACGCTTGGCTTCCGTCGACAGGTTGCCACTCTCTCTCTCTTTCATATGTTTTACTTCATTTCACTGAATCGTCTACCGTACATTACGCCCTCTTCAGAATCTCATCGTACTAGTCATCCGATTCAAGTCGCACTACCCCGTACCTAGACCACTACATTCCAAGCCTCCTTTTTCATACGAGCAGCAAGACTGGAACGGCCTTCTTCACTCCATTTCTGCCATCAATAAGCCTCTATGTTTTCTGAAGCTATTGGAAACACCCATGTGTAGTTTTTATTAAGCACCACCTCTTATATGATACCCATAACGGGGGCCTTTAAGAAATAAAGTGAAGCGAAGTGAAATGTAGTGAAACGCCGCCAGAAAGCTGATGGTATGTTAATGGTTGTTAGCACTCCGAATTACCTGCAAATTCAGATTTGAAAACCGCTTCAGGTTATACTAAGGTGCAAAAAAAGGCGCTGCACGGTAGGCTGGAACTGCTTCTTTCCTATTGTCACGTTGGAGGCACTTAAATGCGAAAAAAAGGCGGTTCGATGAGATAACAGATTAAGTGAAGTCGCCTTGACCACCCAATTATTTTTTTTGGATGCTCACGTTCCAGAACCGCGATATATAAGATAGCTCAGCGGAATAATCTTGCTACGCTTCATTATAGCGCATGAAATTCAAAATACATATATTCTTGCATTCCTCCTCTATCGAAATTATCGAACCCAGGGCATCTATGTTACCAGTGAGAAACCTTAACAGCTAATCTACCATGGCGTACGTGGAGCCTCACACTAAGATACTGCCACATGCGTTTCTTATTTTCATTCTTGTTGTACTCAGTTTTCGCCCACAAAAACTGTCCGCATGCTCAGCGCACACCGCGGCTGATTGTTCTAGAAGCTTCACGATTATTGTAGATCGTTGTGTTAAGATTGAGCGCAAGACGCGAACACTCTAGCTTATTCCAGAGCTTGCGCGACGACCAGTGATAAGGCGAGAATGTTCGACGCGTGATGTATAAAAGCCGGCGCGCTCCAACGATGATCAGATTATCGACGGCCGACGCTCTGTTCGCCGCTCTCAGTGCCAGCGTGTATTGCTGTAGTCTCACCGTCATTTTTTCCGGCCACAAGTTCGGCCAAAATAAAGAGTTTCTTCTTTAACTCGCCGACTGTTGCCTTCGTCGACGTCACGACCACGTGACATCTGGTGGAGGTGCTGCTTCGTCCATGCTCCGGACGCCCCCGCGAGGTACTGACCCAAGCCCAACCCGTGAGGAAGACGACAGAAAGGACAACCCGGAAAGTCGAAGCAGCCGTAGGCAGCAAGGTCTACAACCGGAGTACGGCCCACTACCCGTCAAGACTCGCACGACCAAGACCATGACCACGACTGCGGCAACGATGACAGCCCCTGCGCCACCTTCCGCGATCGTAATGCAGCCGCCAAGGGGAGCCGCCAATCTTTCGGGGATCATCATGTGAAGACCCAGAAACGTGGCTCGAGTCGTACGAGAGGACTGCGGCCGTCAACAACTGGGACGTCAACGACAAGTTGCGCTTTGTGTACTTCGCGTTGGAAGACAGCGCCAGGACCTGGTATGAGAACAGGGAGTCTACCTTGACAACCTGGGACGTCTTCCAGACCAGCTTCCTGGCAGCGTTCGCAAGCGTCGTACGCAAAGAAAGGGCCGCCGCTTTACTAGAAACACGGGTCCAGCTCCCGAACGAAAACGTGACAATCTTCACCGAGGAGATGACCCGACTTTTCCGACACACCGACCCTGACATGACCGAGGAGAAGAAGGTCCGTTTCCTCATGCGAGGGGTCAAGCAGGAGCTCTTCGCGGGACTGATGAGGAACCCACCCAAGACCGTTCATGAATTCCCTGACAGAGGCAACCACAATCGAGCAGACACTGGAGATGCGCACCCGGCAATTCAATCGCCGCTCGGCGCCAGGCTACGCCGACATTCAATCCCTCTGCTCAGACGACCTGCGCGAAACCATAAGGGCCGTAGTGCGCGAGGAGCTTCGCCGCATGTTCCTGTCATCCCAGCCTCAAGTTTCCTCCATCGCAGACGTTGTTCGAGAGGAAATCCAGCAGTCGTTGGGTGCCCCTGAACCGCAACAGCCTCAGCCGCAAGCCATGAGCTACGCTGTTGCAGCCCGACGCTACGCTCCCGCTCCACGCCCACGTCAAGACACCGCGCCGCCGCAGTACCGCCGCCAGACACTGCCCCCGCCACCACCGGCGCCATACCGCCCACCTGCCAGCCAGCGCTACCCTCCGAGGAAGACCGACGTTTGGCGCGCCCCCTGACCACCGCCCGCTATGCTACCACTGCGGTGAAGCCGGGCACACGTACCGCCGCTGCCAGTACCGGGGAGATGGGGACTGCGTGGTTTCGCCGTAAACGCGCCGCGTCCGCAGCCGGGCGAACGACCTCGTGACATCGGCGACTACCTCACAGGAGCGCAGTGGACACCCCGACGACCTTCCCGCTCGCCGTCGCCAGGCCGCTACACCTCACCGCATCGCAGGCAATACACCAGTCCGGCTCGGGGCCGATCTCCGAGCCCTTACCCGGGAAAAACTAAGGGGCAGCGCAACCGATGGAGGTGCGGTTGCTGTACGTCGAACTACCGAAGATCCTCCGCCGACGCCGACGACGACGCCGCGACGAAACCTGCTGAACACGACGCGAAGCAGACAGAGCCCTGCCGACGAAACCTCGCGGACCGAGCTAGACCTGACGACGCAGCATGGTGGAAGCAGCGCAACAAATCGACGCAGCCGTGATCCGACACCGCGAGCTAACCGCAACGCAAGACGACGGACTAGCGACCTCGACGTTCTCATCGACGGTCATGACGTCACCGCTCTCGTCGACACTGGTGCCGACTATTCCGTCGTCAGTGGGTCATTCGCCGCCAAGCTGAGGAAAGTAAAGACCGCTTGGAGTGGGACCCGAAATCCGGACAGCTGGAGGTCACCTGATAACGCCAGTTGGAGTCTGCACGGCGAGAGTCACCATCAATAACCGGACTTATCCTGCGAGCTTTGTTATCCTACAACACTGCTCAAGGGATGTGATACTTGGAATGGACTTCCTAAGTGACCACGGTGCCGTCATCGACCTGAGGTCTGAGTCGATAACACTAACTCAGAAAAAGCGCTCCCCGCCCCACGCGACGCCAAGGAACCATGCATTGAATGTGATAGAAGAGCAGGTGACCGTTCCGCCGCTCTCCAGCGTCATTATTTCCGTCGGCACCGAAAACCCGCGAACCTTGAAGGCGTCATCGAGGGCGATCAGCACCTACTCCTGAACCGTAAAATTTGCGTGGCAAGAGGTATAGCCGAGCTGCGTGACGGTAAAGCAAAGGTAGTGCTGACAAACTTCAGCCACGAATATAGGCACCTCAACATTGGGTACGACGGTCGCCTACATTGACGAACGCGTCGCCGCCAGCAATGCTTTCGCCCTCTACGATGCTGCCGAACCTGCTTCGACAAATCGAGGTCCCCGAACCAGATTTCGACGTTAACCCGAGCCTTCTGAAGCTCAAGCACGATCAGCTCAAAGCCCTGCTACTGCAATTCAAGGACTGCTTCTCGGCGTCGTCAAGAATTCGACAGACCCCAGTCGCTAAACATCGCATCATAACAGAAGAAAGTGCCCGACCAGTTCGACAGAGCCCGTACCGAGTTTCGACGCGCGAACGCGAGGCCGTGAAGAAACAAGTCGACGAAATGCTTCGCGACGATATCATTCAGCCGTCCAAGAGACCGTGGGCGTCACCCGTGGTTTTAGTGAAAAAGAAGGACGGAACTCTACGCTTCTGCGTCGATTATCGCCGCCTGAACAAAATCACGAAGGACGTGTATCCTCTCCCACGCATAGACGACGCCCTGGACCGACTCCACAACGCGAAGTATTTTTCGTCGATGGACCTGAAGACCGGCTATTGGCAAATCGAGGTCGACGAGAGAGACCGAGAGAAGACTGCCTTTATAACACCGGACGGCCTCTTCGAGTTCAAGGTCATGCCCTTGGCCTTTGCTCGGCACCTGCAACTTTCCAACGTGTCATGGATACAGTACTGGCTGGCTTAAAGTGGCAGACGTGCCTCGTCTACTTGGACGACGTCGTTGTGTTTGCGTCAAACTTCGACGAACACCTCCCGGCGCCTTGAAGCTGTACTTCAAGCAATCAAGACCTCCGGACTAACTCTGAAGCCAGAAAAGTGCCGCTTCGCATACGAGGAGCTCTTGTTCTTGGGCCACGTCATCAGCAAGTCAGGAGTTCGCCCCGACCCGCGGAAAACAGTTGCTGCCATCGCCGCCTTCCCGCCACCCACTGACAAAAGGCCGTGCGCCGATTTCTCGGCTTGTGCGCATATTACAGACGCTTCGTCAAGGAATTTTCAAGGATCGCCGAGCCGCTAACTCACCTCACGAAAGCCGACGTGGAATTCAAGTGAGAAACTGCGCAAGCCGAATCATTTGAAGAACTTAAACGACGCCTACAGACGCCTCCGATATTTGCGCATTTCGACGAATACGCCGAAACAGAAGTACATACCGACGCGAGCAGTGTTGGACTCGGCGCCGTGCTTGTGCAGATGTCTGATGGACTGGAAAGGGTCATCAGTTATGCTAGCCGGTCGCTATCCAAGGCGGAAGCCAACTATTCTACAACAGAAAAAGGAGTGCCTTGCCATCATCTGGGCAACATCCAAGTTTCGCCCCGACCTCTACGGCAGGCCTTTCAAAGTTGTAAGCGACCACCACACCTTGTGTTGGCTAGCTAACTTGAAGGGACCCCTTCAGGTCGCCTCTTCTCGCACGGTGGAGCCTAAGACATCAAGAATTCGACATTACCGTCGTGTACAAGTCCGGAAGGAAACACTCCGACGCCGACTGCCTGTCTCGTGCCCCCGTCGACCCACCGCCGCTGGACGACCAGGATGATGACGGCTTCCCTGGGAACCATAAGTGCCGACGACTTCGCCGAGCGACAGCGCGCCGTTCCGGAACTCAAGGGCCTTATGGAATACCCTCGAGGGCAAAGCCACCGTGGCTCCAAAGGTATTCAGACGAGGACTGAGTCGTTTTTCATGCGCAACGGCGTTCTCCTAAAGAAAAACTTCTCGCCACTTCGGGCCGACTCCCTCCTCGTAGTACCTTCGGCATTACGTCCAGAAGTTCTGCATGCTTTGCATGACGACCCGACGGCTGGACACCTTGGATTTTCCCGTACGCTGGCAAGGATACAAGAAAAAGTACTACTGGCCTCGCCTGACTGCCGACGTCACCCACTACGTGAGGACTTGCCGAGATTGTCAGCGACGGAAGACACCACCGACTAGGCCAGCCGGACTTCTGCAGCCCATCGAGCCACCTCGCCGGCCGTTCCAGCAAATCGGGCATGGACTTACTGGGGCCGTTCCCGACGTCGAATCCCGGAAACAAATGGATCGTCGTAGCTACTGACTACCCTCACCCGCTACGCCGAGACAAGGGCCCTGCCCAAGGGCAGCGCCGCCGAGGTAGCAAAGTTTTTTGTCGAGAACATCGTACTGCGTCATGGCGCCCCAGAGGTCCTCATTACCGACAGAGGTACGGCCTTTACTGCGGACTTAACTCAGGCGATCTTGAGATACAGCCACACAAGCCACCGCCGGACCACCGCCTACCACCCACAGACCAACGGTCTCACCGAGCGTCTAAACAAGACCATCGCGGACATGCTGGCCATGTACGTCGACGTCGAGCACAGGACGTGGGATGCAATCCTCCCGTACGTGACCTTCGCCTACAACACGGCCGTGCAGGAGACGACACAGATGACGCCGTACAAGTTGGTCTACGGAAGGAACCCGGCAACGACGCTCGACGCCATGCTGCCCAACGTCGCTGACGAAGAAAACCCTGACGTCACTGGCTACCTTCAGCGCGCCGAAGAAGCCCGACAGCTCGCCCGGCTGCGCATCAAGAATCAGCAGACGACCGACAGCCGCCGCAATCTTCGACGACGCTTCGTGGAATACCAGCCCGGCGACCGCGTTCTGGGTAGTGGACGCCGATACGCCGACGTGGGACTCAGTGAAAAACTTCTTCGGCGTTACTTCGGGCCACACAAGGTGCTTCGACGTCTCGGTACTCTGGACTA
This sequence comes from Rhipicephalus appendiculatus, assembly GCA_030522465.1. NCBI lineage: Eukaryota > Metazoa > Arthropoda > Arachnida > Ixodida > Ixodidae > Rhipicephalus > Rhipicephalus appendiculatus. The sequence goes on along the minus strand of JALIZH010025852.1, from coordinate 266 downwards.
CGAGGTCGTCCCGGACGGCATTGCCGAACTCTCAACATCGCCGTGCGCGCGACCTGAAGTCGTCCATGTCGTGCGCCTCAAGCCGTACTTCATTTACGCGCGTTAGCGAACCTGACGACTGGACTTATTGCTTTATTATTGTAATTTCTTTCTTTATTATTCTTGTGGATTTCTTGTTGCATGTATTTTTCCCCTGTGTTCTTTTTTAAGCATCGGGACGATGCTTTTTCTCAGAGGGGGGCATTGCCACATGCGTTTCTTATTTT
>JALIZH010025851.1:0-40520 GCA_030522465.1 Rhipicephalus appendiculatus | reverse complement strand
GCTGCACGCTTCACTGCTAAAAATTACAGTCGACATTCGAGTGTCACTCACATTAAATCATCACTATCATTCATAGGTCGGCAAACTCACTCATGAGTCGACTCACTCATACTCACTCAGACTCAGATTGAGGCGTGAGTCTGAGTCTGAGTGAGTCCGGCTGAATTATAATTAGGTGAGTCTGAGTCCGAGTGAGTCCGGCTGAGTTATATTTAGGTGAGTCTGAGTCCAAGTGAGTCCGCTTGAGGAAAATTTTGGTGAGTCTGAGTCCGAGTGAGTCAGGTTGACAAAAATATTCATGAGTCTGAGTCCGAGTGAGTCCGTTTGAGGAAAAGTTTAGTGAGTCTGAGTCCGAGTGAGTCTGGATGACGAAAACACCGGTGAGTCTGAGTACGAGTGAGTTTGGTTGGAGAAAAATTTCGTGAGTCTGAGTCCGAGTGAGTCTGCTTCAGCAAAATTTTGGTGAGTCTGAGTCCGAGTGAGTCCGGTTGAAGAAAATATTAATGAGTCTGAGTCCGAGTGAGTTCGCTTCAGCAGAATTTTGGTTAGTCTGGGTCCTAGTGAGTGCTAAGCGAAAGACGTTTATTGAGTGAGTCTGCGTGGGCTCCATTTATTTTGCCGACCTATGGTTACAAATATTTATAGCCTCCTTTTATGGCGTGTCTTGTAAAGCCCTAGAAATTATTTTTCAAATTATCAAGCTGTCCATGCCCACATATACGAGGGTATGTAAGTGGGCTGTGCAGCATGTTCTGGCACATGTACAACTCCAGGCCACTTTTATTTACCGACATCGTGATCCACATTGAGTTTGATCTACAATTGTGTACCTAATCAACGGAGAATGAGTGCAGTGTTCGAGCTTCATCATCCATGTGGATTCAAATACGACAAAGCAGCACGATTCGCGAGCATCGAGCGCCCCTTCGCTCTCTGTTGCAATGAACCGCTTGTGTCTTTAGATGTCGCTTCGGTTTTTTCATGAATAAATGTGGCAATTGGGAAATTTTCGAGCGCCAAACAAGACATTCACAAGTACGAGAGAGACAGGACGGGAGCTTTTGAATGCCTTGTGAATGCATTGTACAGCGCTCAGAAATTTCCCAGTAGCTATGCACCACCTCGCCGAATTTCAAGCTTTGTTAAAAATGCAGCGACGACACAGACCATCGGCTTTCGTCATGTCATTCGCTACCAATTAAAGAGCGGCTTCGTTATTTAAAGTGGCTAGATAAAGCTTGCCCCCGTGGTACCTCGAAAGTTGTAGCGACCGGATTTCAAGGAGGAAGGGGGGTAGAGACGCACCATTCATGCCATACGCGACGCTTATCACTTGCAAAAACAAATTTCTTCGGGCTGTAATGTGGTCAAAGAATTCTGTTACCTCTCGGCAATTCAAGGAGCTTTTTAAACTTTAATGACTTCTTCGAATTCTAGACTCTCTTGGGGAGATATTGCTGCCATATTTTCCCAGCACACCTGCAGTTCAGTCCTTGCCGACTCAAGCAAAACCTTTTTTTTTTCGTATTTTTTTCTTTTCTTTCCTATTCAAACACCTTTCCATTCATAGTCAGCGTCGACGCGCCGAAGCACTTTCGGTGGTCCCTCAGCCGTCATTGTGTTCGTCCAAGCCACAAGGCAAAAAGCTTCATGGCACGGCCGTTTCCCAGGCTCGTTTCTCGTATCTTGCTTTCGAGCTCCTAATACCCCCCCAAGGAATGCAAGGAAAGTACAGAACGAAGCAACGAGCTCGACACTCTAGGCTTGGGGCCTGCAACACAACTATCTCTATTCTTTCAAAAGTGAACATTCGGCAGAAGTCTGTCTGGTTGGGATAACAGAAAACTGGAGAAAAGAGAAAACTCCAGCCAAAATTTATTTTAAGAAACCGTGACGTTTCGAAGCATGATCGGCTTCTTGTTCAGGGGTGAGAAGGCCCGTGATGTGCAACGCCTTCTTGCCAGGCGTGATTGTTTGCTGTGAGTCGTCGCAAGCCCTGGCAGTAGAGGGAGGGCAGTGCCCCCGTGGTAAAGTCACTTTACCCGTGGTGTAGTGCCTAGAATATACTGGCTAGTGTGCTGAGCGGAGGGGGTTTCCAATGGGAGGAGGTGGCAGTGCCGGTGATGCCTTCCAACTTTGGCCGGTAGGCGGCGACGCTTGTCGCAAAGGTGTAGCACACGCGCCGGCGTCGCGGTGTATGTTAGAGCCTCCGCAGCTTATCAGTGCTTCGTGCCCCGTGTCCAAAGTTGTCTTGGTGACGTTTGCGCTGTTTTTACCGTGTTCGCGCTAATCTTCGTGTATGAACGTGTAAATGGGAACTGCAAAGAGTAATTATGCGTGTGTTTTGCGTTTTGCACATTACTTATGCTTGATGAGTTGATGATTATTTAGTTGTGGAACAGGGGGATTTTTCAAAGTGAAGTTCAGATTACATTTTCAGTTATTGAGGTGGGGTGAAACTTTGAAAGTGAGTTTCAAATCTTGGCTATACAGCAGTGGTAATGAAAGCTATGACTAAAATTTGCGAGGTATTTTAAAGGTAGACGCAGGTTGCATTAGAGCCCAGAGATAGTTCGAAATTTTTTAGCATTTTTTATTTTTCTTTGTTTTTCTACTAATGTACTTCTCAAATAAGATCTGCCATCTGTGGATCACTGAAATTTTGCAGAAAGGTAGCGATTAAGGCTTTACAGAACTGGAACTAAAATTGTGAGTGTACAACAAAAAATTAGATTTGTCATGTTTTTTTTTACGTTTGTTGATTTATGAAAATGGCCACATAATGAATGATTTTTCATACTAAACATTACAAATGCGCATAGGCTACTGACTCTAGAACCAGTTATGTTAATGCCATTATAGTTAACACGTGGAAATCTTTGTTTTCCTACGCCCGCTAGTTCCCGAGAAAAGTGTACAGAATTTTTAAAAATGTTCTTTTGAGAAAAACGCAGAAATAACGTAGGAGTACGCGCGCATTACCTGTGACTGTGTCAACAAAAAGGAGACCTAAAACTCTTTTTGAAACCGCGAGTGCCCAAATGTGATATATTTTCTCAAAGAAATGCTCTATTCGATCATTTGAAATTCCAAAATTGCATTTTTAGACCACAAGAAGTCTCACCCCACCTTAAACTGTTAATTCATTGCGGTTTTATTAAAAGCAAGCACGCATAATACTCACAAAGATGCTTTGCACGAAAATTTTTTTCAGCCATTCACACTACTAGACTATGATGAAATGATCTAATGGAGATGTTGTTCTTGACTAATGACCCCTGTTCGTTTTATTCGCATTTACCTTTTCTGAATCCTATTAAGACTAGCTTGTGTTCATCGCATGTGGTCTAGAAAATACGGATGCCATGCTGGAAAACGTGCAACAGTGAAAGTGACCCCACCCCACCGTACATTTGCATATGAACCATTCTCTGTTAACTACAGACTTGCTGATGTAGTGCAACAATGCAGTAGGTACATCTGAACGGCGGAAACATCGAAACAACCGATCCAAAAGTATGGGGCCTATGGTGATATCTGCAGAACTGGACGAACACCATTCATTTTGTTGGTGAAGCGAACGATGTGAGAAAGCTAGTGTCATAATGTTTGCAAGAAAGATTAGTGCATTTGTGTAATACAAGCGTTACATGGACATTTGTGATTACTGTCGACCCGCTCCGGCTCAAGTATCTGCTAGCGATTAAGAATTATCGTGCCACGACCCGACTACCTCGGCACGTGTAGGTTATACACTCTACAAGTCCATGATGGCGCATCATACCGAGTGTGATGCGCCGCTAAATTAATAAAATATGACCACGACTGAGAGGTTCGAAGTGCAGTTAACTGGATCGACTTCGAGTAAAATCACTGCGTTGAAAACAGCGCGAAAACGGGATGAAGGCTAAGGGACAAACAACAGAAGCGCTGTTCCTTAGCCTTCGACCCGTTTTCGCGCTGTTTTCAACGGAAGGAGATGTACCAACTTGCGCTTCAAGACACTATTCTACGAGTAAAATCGCCAGCGATGTTCCCGTGTAGCAGCGAAGAATCCGAGTCGGACTTGATCGCGATCGAAATTGCCGTGAGCCATCCTTACGACACGATTTCTTGCGTCTAACGCGTCAACTTTCGCTGATTGTTTTCAACGGGCAAGTTGGGTGTGTCGGAGTATATTCATTGCGACTTTTCTACTTCGCTTTGGTGGTGAAGCAGAGAGTCGCGAAAACTAGCAGACGACGTGAGGTACGTGTGAAACGCTTCGTCGTTTTGTAGTGCCGGACCACTTGAGGATTTTCTGCGGGCAGTAATTTGGTGCTAAGATTTTCCCCGTCCGGTCAAGTGCTTTGACGAGTGTGTTAAAAGCAACGAAGAACAGTACATTCGCGGCAGAAAGCGCCGTGCTACGCAGCTGAAAGCGGAGGAGCCGCCGACGCGCGGGGGACGGATGGTTGGATGGATGCTATGAGCGTCCCCTTTATAACGGGGCGGTGACATGTCTGCCACCAGGCTCGAAAAAAGAAACTTTCTTTTTATGTTGGCCTAATGCCTTATCTACATTGATTAAATCTATGTTGTTATAGCAAAGAAAAATATAAGTTCACGGTCCATCTCTCTGCTTCTTAAGGCAGAATGACCTTATTTTCCCCCCCTTCTTCATTTTTGTCCTTTATCTCTACTTTTCTGCCACCAATACTCTAACCGTCTCTTACTTATTTCTATCGCGGACGTGTTCAGCTTTCCATTGATGTCCCTAAAACCCAAGGCTTCATGTAGACTCGTGCCCACACGTATATCTGGGTGGATATCGACACATTCAATCAGTACATGTTCCATCGTTTCCTTAGTTCCCCCACAGCATGTACATTGTTCTTCTTCGTTACAGAATCTCGCTTTATAGCTACGCGTTCTAAGGCAACCCGACCTTGCCTCAAACAGTAAAGCGCTTCCCCTTGAATTATCATAAAACCTCTCCCTCCTTATTTCGTTTTTTCCCTTTCGGTAGTCACTGAGAGCCGGCTTCTTTTCCATCGCTGTCATCCAATAAGTCCTCTCCGCCTCTCTGACTTTTCGCTTAATGCTCCTTGTTGCCATGTCGCCCACACTGCTAGCCGTATTTACTGGTGAGCCTCCTAGTTCTTTTTCTCCACTGCGTGTCGACGCTTTTTCTATACAAATACCTGAAAACCTTCCCTGCCCATCTACTCTCCTTCATTTTCCTCAGCCTCTCTTCAAATCTAATTTTGCTCTGAGCTTCCCTCACTTCAAAACCTGTCCATCCCATATCACCCTTTACAGCCTCATTTGTCGTCTTCCCGTGAGCGCCCAACGCGAGGCGTCCCACAGTCCTTTGATTTACATCCATTCCTGATTGCACCTCTGACTTCATGCACACCACTGAGTTCCCAAATGTAAGCCCCGGAACCATCACACCCTTCCACAGCCCTCGAAGCACCTCGTACCTATTGTATCCCCATAACGCTCTGTGCTTCATGATTGCAGCATTCCTCTTTCCCTTTGTTACCGATGCTTTCTCTTGTACCTCCATATATCTATCCCCCTCATTTACCCACACTCCGAGGTACTTGTACTCGCTTACCCTCGGTATTTCTTGGCCCTGTATTAAGACCGCATGGTCTTCGTGATCATTGAATACCATCAATCCACATTTTGTTGCACTAAAACCTAGTCCTAGAGCCTCGCCCTCCCTTCCGCATATATCTGCCAGCCGCTGTATATCATCTTGACTGTCCGCAAATAAGACAATATCGTCAGCATAAAATAGACCTGGAAGCTTCTGCTCAACCATCGCGCCTGCCTGTTTGTGTGACAGATTAAATCCAATGTTGCTACCTTCTAGCGCTTTTTCCATCCTCGCCATGTACAGCATGAATAACAGCGGGGACAAAGGACATCCCTGTCTCAGCCCCTTGCTAATGTCAACGCTGTCCTTGCTGCTTAGTCCTTCCCATTCTACACAAACTGTATTTTCTCGGTATATTTCCCTCAAAAGCTGTATACAGTCGTCACCTATGCCCACTTCCTTCAATATATCCCACAAAATTTCCTGATTAACGTTGTCATATGCCCCGGTGATGTCTAGATAAGCTACGTATAAGGGCCTGTTTTCTATTTTTGATATTTCTATACACTGTGTAAGAACAAACAGGTTATCGTCTAACCGCCTGTCGATTCGGAATCCATTCTGGAGTTCTCCCAAAATATCATTTTGCTCTACCCATGTTTCTATTTTTAATTTTACTGCCTGCATCGCCAACCGGTATAGCACCGATGTAATGGTTAGCGGTCTATACGAGCGAATGTTATTCTTTTCTCCCCTGCCTTTATAGATTAAGTTCATTCTACTTTTTCGCCAACTGTCTGGTATTTCCCTCTCCTGTAAGCACTTTTCTACGGCTTTCAGCAGTGCTTCTTTAGTGCTCTGTCCTAGTTCGTTAATGAGGCTGATGGGAACCCCATCTAAGCCCGGAGTAGTGCGCTTAGGAATTTTTCCTTCGGCCTTCTTCCAATTGAAATTTTCAAGTACTACATCTTCCTCGGTTGTACTCTTCTGTATACTTTTACTCACCGGGGGAATCCCCTGGGCGACCTTTTTAAACGAATCGGCTGTTACCTTTCGCATGTAACATAGCGCTTCATACCCTTCCAATTGATTTCCTCCTTCATCTACCTTATGTTGTTGCATTGTTACAGACTTCCTACCTAGCGCTTTTAGGTGGCTCCAAAATATCCTAGGCGCGGCCTTCTTCTTTTCGCGATTCTCTGTCATCCAGCGTTCACTTTCGCCTTTAATTTTTGCCTCGACTAATTTCTGCACAATAGATTTTTGCTCTAAATATATTTCCCATACTTGGTTGACTTCATCCTGTGGCCGCTTCTCCTTTTTTGCCTGTTCTGTGCTGCCGTGATGCCTCACGTCGCTTCTCGATCGCATCCCGGATTTCTTTGTTCCACCAACTTTTTGGCTTTCTCTTTCCTTTCCAAGAAATAGTTTTCTTCTCTTTTTCTATTTCTTTCGTGATTACATGTAGCAGCTGACTATACTTCCAGTCTTTGCCTGGCAGTTTGTCTACTTCTTCCTCGACTCTTGCGGCTATATTAGTTATTTGTTTCTCATTTAAATACGAGCTTGCTTCTGGGCTTGGTGATTGTGTGTTAAGGAAAGATTTGGGGAATACCACAATAATGTTTTGAGACATATAGAGAGCTTCGTAGCCCTACAACTTTGAGGGCTTCCTAGGACTGCTCGAAGTTGCCACTCCATAACAATGCCGAAATAATCGAGTGCGGAGGAAGCCGCGAATCTCATTTACCTTCCCCTTAGGACACAAACCTTAGCAGCGACTGCCGAGCCCTTGTTAATTGCTTTACTCCAAAAAGAAGCTGCGTTTTAAATATAAATAAAGATGCTTATGTCAGCTTTTCGCTAGCTTTGCCGCTCAAATCACGGCCTATATGTTCACCTCATAGAGGACGTGGGCACACAAATCCGCGCTAGCTGTGCTCGCCATGTCATGCTGGACGCAAAGCGACAACGCACATTGCAAACGGCTCTGAATGCAAATCGGGCGCAATGGGTGGTACAAATTAACTCACGAAGGCTCGCTCTCCGCACCCTAAAATGTGTCGCCAAGCGACAGGAGTATGTCACGCCCGGCTTTCGCATCTACAGCAATTTCAAGAACTGCGTGGCGGAATCTCCAGGATCGCAAACGGTTTACCGGCGCCTGTGGCCAGCCTCACCTCGTTTTGTTCGGCGTCGATTGTTGTCGTCGAAGCATGACTTGTAGTTGCAGAATGAGCTTGGAGTCAACCCACAACTCGTAAAAGGGTGTTTAATACGGAAGAAAGCGGGACACTGCACAGTACCAATGAAGAACGGGGCTCAAGGATGAGAAGAGCAGTGTGACATAGCCACAATAGAAACGGTTGGCATCTATTAAATAAATACGAAAATATCGCCAACATTTCGCACAATTCTAGTTGTTTTTTTCTACTGTCTTCTTCGTCGTCGTCTACTTCGTCCAACTAGAAGAACTAACAAGTATATAATGCCCCAAAACACCACTAATGTCACCAGAGCCATGGCCGAGAGCACAGAGTGGCTGCTTACCAATGGCTCGGCAGGTGGTGGGTGGCAAGCTGCGAATAACACCCGCCACTGGCGGTACCTGTCGCCCAGGTTGACGCCATCGCTCTAACTTGAAGAGCGAGGGTCAGGGCATGGAACCTTCCCTGAATTCGAAGTATTAGTGATGAATTGATGATGATAGTATTAAAATTGGTCGCCGGGACCATTGCGCGGGACGCGTTCCAAAGCAGTACCGCTTTTTTTTTTTTTGCCTTGGCAATATTTTGTTTACTGCCTCGATGTTCAGCGGATGGAGTACGGTGAAAAAAAAATAACGACAATGATGATACTCTTTAATTTGAGATGCTAGCGCAAGCGTATGCGTGTCCTTATATGGCAACATATTGAGACAAAGAATCTGATCGAGGCATGTATGCAGGGACATTCACAGACTGCTCTTAATGGCAATTTTTCTTGGGTTAATTTTTCATTCTTTCTTGAATATTTTGTAGTGTATTCATCGCTTTCTTTTGTCATTTTTTTGTTTTCACTTCTTTTATTTGCTTTTAATTTCCTACTTCGGTGGCTCGAGCTTCAGTTACTGATCGCTTGATGCTATTTCCGTGTTCGTGATTCAAATTTCATTTTTGTTTTCGTCTTCTATCTTTACTTGTTATTTATTTTTCCCCTTTGTTGCGGCGGAGACGCTTTGGGAGCATTTTGGTTGAGCTCAGCAAGAGATCGATGTCGCTTAGCTCGAGGCGCACTAGACGGGCGCCTATGGCGAAGGCCTGCTCTCTAAAGGAACAGATATCGCTCGGCGGTTTGACGTCTCGTGTAGTGGGTATGTGCGATCTGGTATGTTTAAAGACAACACTGGGTCCTTGCATTTTTTTGTTATGTATCGTTACCCTGTGCATACCACAACCAGAGACCACACGGTTGACTTCACATGCCCACAGCACCGCAGGCATTCTGCCGCCGTGAACCCTCGTCTTCGACGCACATTACCCTCGTCACTGAAGGCTGCCGTTGTTGTCTTCTGCGATAATCGACGGTTCGTCTTTCTAACACGTGAGAACATGTCAGGTGAGCTCAGCAATGCGTTGTCAGTTGTAACTTATCTTGGAAGCGGTAATGTATGCCTTGTTCGCTTGAGGGATAGCACTGCCTTGAGTGCGGGGCCCTGTTACCTGTATGAAACGTATTGCGTAGGATTTGACCTGTCCGGAAGTTTGGGAGTGCTATGAGTGGTAGCCACAAGGCGGTAAAAAAGTCGGTGCGTTAATAATAATATGTGGGGTTTAACGTCCCAAAACCACGACATGATTATGAGAGACGCCGTAGTGGAGGGCTCCGGAAATTTTGACCATATGGTGTTCTTTAACGTGCACTGACATCGCACAGTACACGGGCCTCTACCATTTCGCCTCCATCGAAATGCGACCGCCGCGGCCGGGATCGAACCCGCGACCTTCGGGTCAGCAGCCGAGCACCCTAGCCACTGATCCACCGAGGCGGACGTCGGTGCGTTGCCGTCGGCCCGAGTTTCACGTGCTCGCCTTCGAGACAAACGGCTATTTTAACACAGCTATTGCTTTTTACACTGCTTGAAACTTACTGTACTGACGGGAGTATCAGCACTGAAAGTACTTATGCGCTCTCATTTGGACGTACATTTCCGAAATTTGCAACAAGGTGAAGTGGCGTTCCCGAATGACGTAGAGAAACACAGTGCACTCTGGACTGTTAGTACATAGCTCTTTTCTCTGTACGTGGCACAAGCTGTAGAGGGCGGTAAGGTACCCATAGCTGAACGGGGAAGTTGGAAGGTTGGTGCGAATGGTGAAGGAATTGTTTCAGATTCCTTTCAGGTGGTTCTGTCGAACAGATACACCGTCTGCGTCACAGGGTCAAGCCCAGCGCAGCAACTGATGGACCGCGGGCTCCAAACAATGCTTCCGAAGACAGCGGATCGCCTGGAAGAGAAGTGGCCTGCGCCAGAAGCTGTTAAGTGCCAAAACGAAGAGTCCAGAAGGTGGCAGAAGAAAAGCATTGATCACCGTAATGCCGCGACTGTCCGTCCTCCGCTGGAGCCGGGAGATACGGTGTGGGTTAGGACATGTGCGTTCTAACCCCGATACTGCAAGCCCCAGTCGTGCGTCGTGGAAACACCCACCACGGTACTTGTGCGTAATAGGGTAGATCTAGTGCTCCATTAAGACCTATTGACGAATCAACTTAATGAAGCAGGTCCTAGGGAAGACAGCGAAGAGCACGAAGAGCCGTGGTTTGAGAACGGCCGTTCGTTACAGACGCCACGGGAAGAGTGTTCCCCAAGTCGCCAATGAATTAAGTTAGTCACTAGGCTCGGTCGCCGGGTCAATACTCCGAGAAGACTTGACATGTGATGTGTTGTGTTCTACAGCAGAGCTGTTTGGGTCGAGGTCAGCAGTCTGTCGTAGGTAGAGAGTGATCATCATCATGAACCAGCAAGCGCTCAATCACCGCCCAATGACTCGGTACACATGGCTAACAAGAGAAGCTTCAACGTGTGGCCCATGTGTTCCTTTCTTAGTTTTTACTAAACCAGTGTGTAGAGTAGCGAAGTTTGCGCAATTTCTGGGGCACATGTGCACTATACGAGCTTTTTACGTCAGAGCTGTTATGGCCGAGGTTTGCCTACAGGCACAGAGATGAAGAGAAAGACACAGAGCAATCTAAAAAAAAAAGGAGCAAGCATAGCAATGTATAGTATAGCATAGGATGGCATGTGAAAGGGACAGGTCAGAGGGTAAAATCCTAGCCAAGTCGAGACGAGCTAGGCGCCCACGGAATCTTGCTTTCTATAGCTTGCATTCACGGGATGTCAGGTTGGCGGAAGTGATAGCGGAAACTGTGCCGGCTGTGCTGGCAACGGCGTGGCCGCCATATTGCAGGCCATCGGTTCCAACTGGTGCACTCATTGCATCATTGCTCGTCGGCTGGCTACAAGCTGTATTCCCTGCAATTTCGTCTCATATCAATTTATTGGGCTAAAAAATATTACATTTACCGGTTGTGAAGCTGCTGCAGTAGTGGGCGATGAGTGCTCGGCGCCTTTGAAAGCTAAGAAATATTCGAAGCTGACAAATACCTGACCAGTGGGTTTGTCCGGGAACCCCTGCTGAAAAGTCATGGCGACTGCGACTTTGTGCGCGCAAAGGTTAGATAATAACCTTTATCGTTGAACTTATATTCCAGCTGTAAGCGCTAAACGCTAGTGTACAAATGAATATAACGGTAGTGTGATTCTATACGAACCCGGTTGAAGCGGGTTTAACAGCACTTGCGAAGTAACGCACATGAAAGCACCGTAAGACGGTGTGCTCTCGATTGCTGCAGTGTGTGGGCGATACCCATTAAATCACCCACAGCTTCTATTGGCCGCGATGAAAAATCGTCCCTACGGCGTTAAATTCTTTCACGAGACCAATGATACAAGTCACCCGTGTTTTGATGCAAGCATGCTAAATCTCGCCGCCTGAAGTCCACTTTCGCGCTAAGAATAAAACTAGGCAACTGCAGGAACCCCCTAGAGTGTCCATATAATTTCTGTCGCAATAATATTGCAAGCCAGTGCGTAAAACCTGTTAGTATATGAGGACTTAGAGAAAGTGTTTGGTATATGCATTATGCAGCATGACACGACCATAGGTGACGGGTATTCACGATAAATATGTGTAATTATTTTGGGAGCAATAATTACTGATATTTATAGTATTTTATGGGCAAGGATGTGAACGCTACAGCCCATAGAAGAGTAGCGGCTTGAATGCACGCTAGAAGGAAAGAAAGGCCGATAACTTCAGATGCAGGAAAAACCGCTGCTGCTGTTCAGGAAACTGGGAGCGCGCATGAAAGAGTTGCTTAAAAGATCAACAAACTTTTAAAAGCATGATTGTCAACCTAATGCATGTTTTATTGTGCACAACTTACAAGACAAACACACGTGACGTATCTCTAGCAATGGTAAACATATAATATATATATTGCCACGCGCGTTTCGCATTATACTTTCGCTGTATTTGGTTTACGCCCACAGAGACTGTAAGCAATGCTCAGCGCAAACCGCGCCTCATTTCTAGAAGCCTCGCGATTATTGTAGATCGTTGTGTTAAGATTGTGTGCAAGACGCGAACACGCGAGCTTATTCTAGAGCTTTCGCGACAGCCAGTGATAAGGCTGGAATATTCGAAGACACGCGTATAAATGTCGACGCGCTTCACCGCTTGTCAGTTGATCGACGGCCGACGCTCCGTTCGCCGCTATCTGTAATCTGTCTTTACCTTTCACGGCCACAAGTTAGGCCAAATAAAGAGTTTCTTCTTCGACAAGACGACTGTTGCCTTCGTCGACGTCACGACCACGTGACATCTGGTGGAGGTGCTGCTTCGTCCATGCAACGGACACCCCCGCGAGGCGCTGACCCTAGCCCGAGCCGCGAAGAAGACGACACAAAGGACAACCCTGTTCGTCGCACCAGCCGCAGGCAGCAGGGACTACAGCCTCGGTGGATCAGTGGCTAGGGTGCTCGGCTGCTGACCCGAAGGTCGCGGGTTCGATCCCGGCCGCGGCGGTCGCATTTCGATGGAGGCGAAATGGTAGAGGCCCGTGTACTGTGCGATGTCAGTGCACGTTAAAGAACACCATATGGTCAAAATTTCCGGAGCCCTCCACTACGGCGTCTCTCATAATCATGTCGTGGTTTTGGGACGTTAAACCCCACATATTATTATTAACGCACCGACTTTTTTACCGCCTTGTGGCTACCACTCATAGCACTCCCAAACTTCCGGACAGGTCAAATCCTACGCAATACGTTTCATACAGGTAACAGGGCCCCGCACTCAAGGCAGTGCTATCCCTCAAGCGAACAAGGCATACATTACCGCTTCCAAGATAAGTTACAACTGACAACGCATTGCTGAGCTCACCTGACATGTTCTCACGTGTTAGAAAGACGAACCGTCGATTATCGCAGAAGACAACAACGGCAGCCTTCAGTGACGAGGGTAATGTGCGTCGCGGACGAGGGTTCACGGCGGCAGAAGGCCTGCGGTGCTGTGGGCATGTGAAGTCAACCGTGTGGTCTCTGGTTGTGGTATGCACAGGGTACCGATACATAACAACAAAATGCAAGGACCCAGTGTTGTCTTTAAACATACCAGATCGCACATACCCAGTACACGAGACGTCAAACCGCCGAGCGATATCTGTTCCTTTAGAGAGCAGGCCTTCGCCATAGGCACCCGTCTAGTGCGCCTCGAGCTAAGCGACATTGATCCCTTGCTGAGCTCAACCAAAATGCTCCCAAAGCGTCTCCGCCGCAACAGAGGGAAAAAATAAATAACAAGTAAAGATAGAAAACGAAAACAAAAATGAAATTTGAATCACAAACACGGAAATAGCATCAAGCAATCAGTAACTGAAGCTCGAGCCACCGAAGTAGGAAATTAAAAGCAAATAAAAGAAGTGAAAACAAAAAATGACAAAAGAAAGCGATGAATACAGTACAAAATATTCAAGAAAGAATGAAAAATTAACACAAGAAAAATTGCCATAAAGAGCAGTCTGTGAATGTCCCTGCATACATGCCTCGATCAGATTCTTTGTCTCAATATGTTGCCATATAAGGACACGCATACGCTTGCGCTAGCATCTCAAATTAAAGAGTATCATCATTGTCGTTATTTTTTTTTCACCGTACTCCATCCGCTGAACATCGAGGCAGTAAACAAAATATTGCCAAGGCAAAAAAAAAAAAAAGAAAAGCGGTACTGCATTGGAACGCGTCCCGCGCAATGGTCCCGGCGACCAATTTTAATACTATCATCATCAATTCATCATTAACACTTCGAATTCAGGGAAGGTTCCATGCCCTGACCCTCGCTCTTCAATTTAGAGCGATGGCGTCAACCTGGGCGACAGGTACCGCCAGTGGCGGGTGTTATTCTCAGCTTGCCACCCACCACCTGCCGAGCCATTGGTAAGCAGCCACTCTGTGCTCTCGGCCATGGCTCTGGTGACATTAGTGGTGTTTTGGGGCATTATATACTTGTTAGTTCTTGCTTCTAGTTGGACGAAGTAGACGACGACGAAGAAGACAGTAGAAAAAAAGAACTAGAATTGTGTGAATTGTTGGTGATATTTTCGTATTTAGTTAATAGATGCCAACCGTTCCTATTGTGGCTATGTCACACTGCTCGTCTCATCCTTGAGCCCCATTCTTCATTGGTACTGTGTAGTGTCCCGCTTCTTCCGTATTACAAACCCTTTTACGAGTTGTGGGTTGACTCCAAGCTCATTCTGCAACTACAAGTCGTGCTTCGACGACAACAGTCGACGCCGAACAAAACGAGGTGAGGCTGGCCACAGGCGCCGGTATAGCACAGAAACCGTTTGCGATCCTGGAGATTCCGCCACGCAGTTCTTGAAATTGCTGTAGATGCGAAAGCCGGGCGTCACATACTCCTATCGCTTGGCGACACATTTTGGGGTGTGGGGAGCGAGCCTTTGAGAGTTAATTTGGACCGCCCATTGCGCCCGATTTGCATTCAGAGCCGTTTGCAATGTGCGTTGTCGCTTTGCGTCCAGCATGACATGGCGAGCACAGCTAGCGCGGACTTGTGTGTCCACGTCCTGTATGAGGTGAACACATAGGCCGTGATTTGAGCGGCAAAGCTAGCGAAAAGCTGTCATAAGCATCTTTATTTCTATTTAAAAGGCAGCTTCTTTTTTGGAGTAAAGCAATTAACAAGGGCTCGGCAGTCGCTGCTAAGTTTTGTGTCATAAGGTGAAGATAAAATGAGATTCACGGCTTCGTCCGCACTCGATTATGTCGGCTTTGTAATGGAGTGGCTGAGAAGCACACTTCGAGCAGTGCTAGGAAGCCCTCAATATTGTAGTGCTACGAAGCCCTCTCTATCTCTCATAACATTATTGTGGTATTCCCCAAATCTTTCACTAACACGAAATCACCAAGCCCAGACGCGAGCACCTACGAGATTCAATCGGAGCTGGAATGCCTCATAGGTTGGACGACAAGTCTGCTGTCTCAGTGTAAACCTTACTGTCTGATAAACAACAACAACTCCTGCAATGAAATTTAAGAAGCTCATAAATGCGGCTAAAGCACTGGCATGCCCAATTAAGCGGTCCTAAGGATAGATTGTCACGCAGTGATGACGTCGAAAAAGCAATTTCAGCTGGTACGAAAAGAAACGCTTTATTCGGCGAAGTTGTGCACGATAAAAAATTGGCCGCGTATCTGTGTGCTTCGCTGCAAATGTCGTCGTAAGACGATAGTCTTGTGCCGACTGCACTGCATGAGCGGCATGAGTACCACAATTTAATAGCTGGGCTAGCCGCTGGGCTCGTTTTTCGGACGTTTTCCGGGCACGCTTAGACGGACGCCGGCGTTTCTCCGCTGAAATTTGGTCGTCGGTCTTTTCTCTGCGTTCTCTGATCATGTCTTGTAGAGTGGGTCGTATTTCATCAAGCGGCCATATATGTTTTGCCTTGCCTGAGACAGCGCTCTTCTACGATGAATCAGCCGCATCTGGCTGGCATTGATAAAACAGAAGAGGACGCCATCTACAGCGCTACCGGGGAACATCGGCTTGTGTTGAACTATGCTGCTGCCAGGTGGCAGCACCACAGCGTCGAAGTTAAATCACTGGGCGGAGACTTGTTTTGTACACAGTGGCGCATTTTCAGCGCCGCGTAATAAACACTAGGATCTTTATAATTACGTATCTATAGATTTTGTTTTAAAGGAACACTGTGAATAGTACTAAGGTATTAATGTTGTGCCTCAGGTATGCGTAATATTTTATTTTTAATTGCCCACGCTCACCCGTATGAACACATGCCTTTCGGTCAAGATTGGAGGTCGTAAGGCAGGGGGTTAAACTTTGGCCAGCTAGCTGAATCGTGCGACGTGCCGACAAACAGAGAAACTGTCAGACAGACGTACCAAAATTTCTTCGTTTAGGTATCCCAAGAAAGACTATCGTCTTTAAAAATCACAGCATGTCCACGAGGTGAATGATGGTGAGGTGGGCGAAGCTTGAGAGGTTATGGTTGATGCCGTTTCGTTAGGACCCCGCGGTGCGAGTCGGACAAGCGGCAGCGAAGCGTGCGCGGCGCCTTTCGGATCCCGAGACGGTGCGCGCAAATGGCGCCGCGAGGCAACGTGCACTCCGAGCAGCGAGAGCAGCGGACCCCGAAAGGCGAGCACGAGCCGCCGCGGCCCTCCGCGCCCGCTGCTTCGCTTCGTCCATGCCCCACCAACGATTCGACACGTACGGCGACGATCCAGGAGACTGAGAGAGGCACTCGATCGCCGCGCACTCAGGCCAAGCGCGCGCAGCAACCAATCGGAGAGTAGCGGCAATTCGGAGAGTAGCGGCAGAGTAACGCCATCTAGGAAATGGTCATCTCTTATCATGGCCTCCGAGATGGCAGGCGATACTGGGGGTTACGCGTTACGCCTGACAAGGTTAGACTAAGAGGAGCTTCGCCCCTAAAATAAAGACTCAAGGTACAGCAACACTTGCTGTAGAATGATAACTGCGAGAGCGGACATCGGTCGTCCGTAATCTCATCATCGGCGTCTTTTATAAAGTACTCTTCGAACATTCCAGCGTTATTCCATGATCTCGCGTAAGCTCTAAAATAATCTTCGTTACACATCACCACGTTACACATTCGGTCCCGTGCAGCAGCGATGGCGCTACTCGCTAGCGGCCTACTACTGCGGCAAACCCGACACGCACGCTCGGTACATATTACCTCGGAGTGGCGTTCAGTTCATACGCCAATCCTAGTTCATGCAGTTTTCTATAGCACGCACATGATTTCGCAAGGCATCGTTCATGCACGGTAACGGAGCTGAAATATAATCTTTCACAGCGCGGCAAATAGTAGGAGTGAGCATTCATGCTTTGGGAAAGTATTCTGGTCTCGTATACATTTCAGTGCAGCACAACACTTCATTCGGTGAAAGTAGAACGGCCTATGTTCACACGTCCTATCTGTTCCTATGCAACAAAAGGATTAACCCTCTTCCGGGCGCCATCTTGAATCGTGAGTGTGCCACCGATAGTTCGTGGGCAGTGCGAATTAGAAAGTCTAGTTCGCAGGGTGCGGTCCATCAGTAGCTGCGCTGGGCTAAACTCTGTGACGCCTGAAATGTCTGTGTAAGACAGATACGCCAGGAAAGATCCCAAACAATTTTTAACCATGCGCAGCAACCTTCTAACTTCCCCGTTCGACTACGGAAGCCTAGCGCCCTCTAAAGCATGTTCCACAAACGAAGAAGCCAGATATCATAGGCGTGTCTACCGGGGGGGCAAGGGGGGCTCTAGCCCCCCCCACTGAGAAAAGTTAGGGGGCGGAGCCCCCCCCCACTTTCGACAGTGGTCACTTTCGGCTGCACACTGGGAAACCAACTGAGGAGAAGTTTTACTTCTACACAGCAATAATTTGTTTATACAATGAATTTTCTTTTTCGCTTCTGCTGTAGAGATACTCTTCCGCGTATCACGACCACGCACTGTAGGTTCTCTGCGGTGGGGGCCGCCTATGCTACGTTTGCGCGCTGTGCGCTGCAGCATTGCAGAAAGGCCCATCGCTGAGTAGCGGCTCGATAACGTTAGAGCATTCTGTGTTGAATTTATTCTACTCTGCCTGGCTTGAAATTTACGGAATCATCGACGAAAATATGGGCAGGAACCAGTAAACGTTTTAAGGACCGACCAAATGCTCTTCTTGATTCAGGAAATTAATTTTCTTTGATCGGAAATGAATAGCAGTACCGCCGCTCTATATCCAATTTGTTATCAGTCAATGAGTGTGCAGAAGTGTTGAGTGATTTAGTTGGGCCGCATTGGGGAAACTAAGACGTATGTTTATGCTTTAGTTTCCGATTAAACTGTTCGCAATTGCTTATTATACGGCAGCTTGCAGCGATAGCGCCGGCTTAGAACAGGGCGAGGAATAAGGCGGCGGACTTGAGTACATCGGGAAGCCCAACTTTCATGCTTCTCCCTCGCCTCGATCTACCGGACCAGCAAAATGGCCAGGGTCCACGGTTTTCTGGACTACGGAGACTCGTCCGCCTCGGTGGAACAGTGGCTACGGTGCTCGGCTGCTGACCCGAAGGTCGCGGGTTCGATCCCGGCCGCAGCGGTCGCATTTCGATGGAGGCGAAATGGTAGAGGCCCGTGTACTGTGCGATGTCAGTGCACGTTAAAGAACACCAGATGGTCAAAATTTCCGGAGCCCTCCACTACGGCGTCTCTCATAATCATATCGTGGTTTTGGGACGTAAAACCTCAGATATTATTATTACTACGGAGACTGAATTTACTGCCCGGCTAGTTGGTCTTGTGTCATCTAGAATTGACTTGTCCAGAGCAAAACACAACTCAGGCGGCAAAGAAGCACACACGCGCACCTCTCTTTATTTCTCTCCCTCCTTCTCTCTCTCTCTCTGCAACGATGAGTTCACAGAGTTGAATACGCGGTCAAACAGCTCATCGTCGTTATACTAAAAATATTTAATATACTCATATGAATCCGTCTCGCCAGCTGAGCTGCTATAAGTAGCCATTGCCAATCTGATCGGTGGCCCTTCTTGAACTGCATTCAGAATGAGATTGCACGGCTACTCCAAGTGTTTAGGTATTGTTCAGCATAGTAGTGCGCTGTTTAGTATGCACACGTCATTTTAACACCACCTGGTTTCACAGATTTGCGACGTTGCATGTCGAGCACGCAATTTTATTACACACCGGAATTTTTTGACAAGTGGCGAAGAATCAACGGTTAAAAACGTGCCGCATTAAAAATAGTGTATTCTCATATTTTTAAATCCGAAGCCTTTCTTTGCGTACTCTCAGCACTTTTGCGTTTCTATCTATCTATCTATCTATCTATCTATCTATCTATCTATCTATCTATCTATCTATCTATCTATCTATCTATCTATCTATCTAGCCGCCTACGTCTGGGTGCTCTCGTGATCGCCTCCTTAACTTGGGGTATACCAAAATTTGTACAGGGGCGTAAGAGGTATTGACGAATATGTCTGGCTGGTCATGACATGAATAACAAAAATCCGGTCACATACGTCGTCAAACCCTTTCCTGCAGACACGTGTGGCACATACCCGTATACCACGGGCCACGATATGCGGGTATGCGCCACAGGTGCTTGACAATTTAAATCTACCCAGGAACGGCGAGGACAGACATTTGTAATCTAAATGTGGGAGCGTTAAGAAAAACTGACGTCGGCAGGTGCTGTGTGCATGACCGGGAAATCGAACCCAAGCAATCTGCGTGACAATCAAGTATTCTACCACAGAGCCACGCCAGGTCTCGGAACTCCTTTGGAAAAAGACCCTCTGTAGGCGTAATGTTGCTGAAACGTCAATTTCGGTTGCAGTGCCGGCTATCTAATTTTACAAACATTACATATGTACTCCTATGTGGTAAGCGTCATGTCGGGTTAACTTCAATTGTATACTTAAGCGCCATCCACTGTAGTTTGTCCACGAAGCACTATCCAGGGCTACCATTCCTCGCAAGCACAAGTACTACATATCAGCTTACCGCTTCTGGTGTTAGTAATACCCATGTTTCTGTTGGCATCGTTACGCAACTGCAAACAACTGGTCATATAAAACATATGCAACTGTTGAACATGTCTGTGCGTACATTTGTACAATCTTTAGCGTCATTTCGTAACCTTTCGCTCAGTACAAAAATTACAATCCAGTCACCTTGCCTCCACATGCTTCGCATAACATCGATTACCATGACACTTGGGTTCTGCGCAATTTTTTTATGTAGTCGTGCATGAGTGGTCATTACGTGATGGATCATAGCGGGGTCATTTTATGCATCGCGTTGCGAGCAGGTGCTGTGTGCATGACCGGGAAAATTTCGACCAATATTAAACAGCTAACGACTAATGCGCATGGAAACGATGCGGAGTAGTTAAACGTTATAATTACCCACATTGTTTCAAAGAAATTTTGTTCTTACATCATTTTCACAGCCGCGCAATGTTGCAAATGCAACTATGGTGAGAATAAAAAATGTACTACGCCCCTGATACTACAAATTCTTTCTTTAAAAAAAAACTTGTAGTTAAGATGTTAAAAATAATTGTAATCTAATAATAGTAATACTAACAATGTGGTATAAACATTATTTCTAGGAGAAAACAAGACAAAATAATGTAAGATACAAAAACCTGACAATGTGCAAGGAAGTGTAGTACTAATTACGGAAAAGAGAAAGTGGAATCACTGTTACCTACATTTAAAAAACGACAACATTCGTGAGCAGCTCCTAGACGTTAACGAAATTTCATTGAATGAAATTAATTTATATTACTGGGGACGCCGCCATCGACATATTGCATTTATGCATAAACTTGTGTGGGTAATGTATAAAGAGTGTTGCTTTTAATACTATTACATGTCTAACATATGTATCTATGGTTGTCCCAGTGTATGCTACGTAAAGCTGGTTGTACTTTTTGTGTAATGTTATTAAACGCTGCTAACAATATTCCATCTCTGTTTATGAAAAATCACATCAAATTGAACGCAACTGAAGTTCTGTCGTCTCTCTCTCTCTCTCTCTCTCTCTCTCTCTCTATATATATATATATATATATATATATATATATATATATATATATTCGAAGGAGGGAGGCAGGCTTGGCCCCCCCCAATCGCGAACGAGTTGGTACGCCACTGCAAGATATGTGCTAATAGTCCAGAGTGTACTCTGGTTCTCCACGTCATTCAAGAACTCCACTTCACCATGTCGCGAAGATCGGAAATTAAGCTCCAAATCAGAGCGCATGAGTATTTTCAGTGGTGAAGCTGCCGTCAGAGCTGCATGTTTCAAGCAGTTTTAAAAAAATGGCTGATGATCCACGAAGTCAATACTGATGACGAGGCGAAGCAATGGGCATCGGATCATGAATCGTGGTCTTGTATTTTGTTCTGGTTAACAGCCTTTTATTTTGTTCTTGTTAACCTTTTGTTCTGTCATATGCTTTGATTGATGGGTGGTTAAATCACGGTGTTTGTATAGGGTTGTGGCCATTTATTTTGTTTGTTTTGTTAAACCATAGGCGCGCTATGTACGCTTTGTAGACGTAATGCGAACAGATGTCTCGCTGCTGCGCTTCGACTGGGGACTACGGCGAGCCTCGACGACAACGGTTTTCGTGAGAGCCTAAGAATCTTTGCCCCTAAAAGGCAATAACTGTGCTATAATAGGCGGTTGTCTTAGAGGTGAGCACGCGAAACTCCGGCCGACGCCGGCCACCATCTTTTAAGTGCGGAACACTTTAGGAGGCCGGGCTGTCGCGTGCTGTCGTATGCTGTAGTATACTGTAGTATGATGTCGCCTTCACTTGCGTAATTCTCCATGTGTAGCAAATTGAGCGCGCGCTCGCGCCAAGGAGCAGCCTTATTCCTCTTGTTTTTCGAGTGCCTTGATAATGACCACTTATCATCAGCAGCAAAAAAAAAAAAAGCTTGTGCACTTGGCGTAACGCAGGCAAAACCACGTATAAATATAGACAAAGGAAAAGGACTCAAGCGCGAAATAGAAAGGGAGACAGAGAGAAAAAATGGAAGAAATATAGGAAGATCAAGAAAGAGAAAGATATAAAGAGAGAGGAAGAAATAAATAGAAACAGAGAGAGAAAAAAGAAGGCAGAAAAAAACGGAAAACGAGAAAAAGAAAGAGAAGAGGAAACCGACGCGAAACAAAGAAGGCTGCCCAGCTCCGCACTTCCTTCAGGCTTGGTAACCCTAGTGCGAAGCTGCCTTAATTTTCCTACCGCCTTGCCCACCGCTCATCGCGCCCGCGAATTTCAGAACCGGCCCAATCACCCGCGATACGCTTGGTCCAGCTAACAAGACCTTGCGCTAGCCGCAAGTTCCTGTTAGCTGTCTGTTTGCAAAGTCCTGTCCTGTCAGCAAAGTCCTCTTAGAAGGAAGTGTTTGCCTTCATGCAACAATGCACACTTCCCGCTAACTACCAACGCATTGCCGAGCTGATGTATCATATTATCACGTCTTATAAAGACGAACCACCCTTATCGCAGAAGACCAGACCGACAGCCTCCCCTCCAATATAGAAGGTAATATGCTTTCAAGACGACGGTGAACAGCGGCAGATTGCTTGCCGTGCTGCCGGCATCTGAAGTCCACCATCTATTCTCTTGTTGCGGTATGCACAGGGTGCCGCTCCATAACAAAAGAATGCAATGACCCTCTGTTGTGGTTAAACATCCCTAATCGAACGTACCCACTACACGCGACATCAAACCGCCGAGCGATAGCTGTTCCTTAAGAGAGCAGGCCCCCCGCCACGGGCGATTGTCTAGTGCGCCTCGAGCTAAGCGATGTTCTCTTGCTGAAGTCGATTGAAATACTTGGAAACCTTCCCTGCCGCAACGGAGAGTGAAAATCAAACAAAAGTAGACATAGAAAGGTTTAAAAATTAGAAATAAACAAACGGAAATAGCACTAGGCGATCTGTAACTGAAGCTCGAGACACCGCAGTAGGCAGTTAAAAGTAAATTAGGAAACTAAGGTCATTATAAAAATTACAAGAAAACACGAAAGATACAGTATACAAGATTTAAGGTTTCAAAATTAATAACAATTAAACATCAAGATTAGCGTGTAAATGTACCTGCATACATCCCTCGATAAAATTATCTGCCTTAATATGTCGCCATATAAGCACACGCATACAGTTGCGCTCGCATGTGAAATTAAGCAGTATCGTAATTGTCCGTATTTTCTTTTTTCGCTGTACTCCGCCCCCTGAACATCGAGGATCATGCCAACTCAATGATTGTGCCAAGGCAAAAAAAAAAAAAAGTGGTACTGCTTTGGAACGCCTTCCACCGCGTGGTCCCGGCGACCAATTTTAACACTCTCATCTTCAACCAATCATTAACAGCTCCAATAGTGGGAAGGTTCCATGCCCTGACCCTCGCTCATCGCGTTAAAGCGATGGTGTCAACCTGGGCGGCATGTACCACCAGTGGCGGGTGCAATTCTTTGCTGCCACCCACCACCTGCCAAGCCATTGGTAAGCAGCCACTCTGTGCTCTCGGCCATGGCTCTGGTGACAGTGGTGGTGTTTGGGGACCTTAAATACTTGTTAGTCCTTGCTAGTATATTGACGAAGAAGACGACGACGAAGAAGACAGTAGAAAAATCCTAGAATTAGGCGAATCGTTCGCAATATTGTTATGTGGTTTTGACTGACGGAGACAGGTCATGGTGGGATATACTCAAAAAGGCGTCTGGGACAGAAGTGAAGAGTATGACATTGTTGCGTGAGCTCTGCTGTTTACTACTGGCTCATTGCTTGTATTTCGCGTACCATTTTTGGTGGAGCTGCTGGGTAATTTTCTTTTGACGACGGAGCTCCGCAGTGGGCGCCTCCTTAAGTCTGCTACCATGGTTCCGGGTGAAGACGCGCCTTCGCCAGCTGCATCGGCAACTACAACGACAGCAACCCAGTACGTCACCTTAACGCAACTTCGTGATCCCGGTACCTTTAGTGGAGAAAACAACGTTGATGTGGACAAGTGGCTGAGTATGTACGAGCGCGTCAGCAAGCAATATGGCTGGGATCCAACCGTTATGCTGGCGAACGTCATCTTCTATCTTGACAAGACTCCTCGCGTCTGGTTTGAGACCCATGAGCACGATGTCTCCACCTGGGACATGTTTAAACAACAGCTCCGCGACCTTTTCGGCAACCCACATGGTCAACAGCTTGCTGCCCGGAAACAATTGGCCGTACGTACCCAGACGTCAACCGAGCCCTACTTCACCTATATTCAAGACGTGCTCGCCTTGTGTCAAAAGGCCGATCACCACATGTACGAGGCTGACAAGATCTCGCACATTTTGAAAGGTATCGCCGACGATGCGTTCAACCTGCTCGTCTTTACCAACGTAACGACCATCGACGCCGTAATCAAGGAGTGCCGCCGCCTAGAGCAAGCGAAGAGTCGGCGCATTTCACACCAGTTCCAGCGACTACCCAACACCGCTGCAACGTCGTCTTGCGAAGGCACCCCTTGTCAGCCGTCCACAATTGAAGACGTGACGCGCATCGTCCGGCGTGAACTCGAGGCTGCGTGCCCGGCTGCCAACAAACCGATGTTGTCAGACACCTCGGCGCTAGCCGTCTCCTTGATCCAGGCTGTTGTCCGCCAGGAGTTCGCTAACCTGGGTCTCTTGTCCACTGTATGTGCCATGAACAATACTGATGCCTGAATAGCTTCTGTAGACACGCCACGCCGCCTACCGTACTCTCTTCGCACCAGGAATCCGTCTGAATGGCGAACAGCTGATGATAAGCTAATCTGCTTCCGCTGCGGTCGCACGGGCCACGTCGCTCGTTACTGGCGCAACCATGTGGCCTTCTACGCCTTCTAGCCTGTACCCCACTTACAGTAGCCCATACCGTACAATGAACCGCCGTTATCCGACCCGCCCTGAGTCTTCAGCATTCGCCGCCCCTGATGACTACGGCCGCACTATCCCTGCTCCGCCGCCCGAAGGCCGTCCTTCTCGTTCTCCAACGCCCCCCGCGTCGTCGCTCTCCCTCGCCGTCATTTAGCCGCCGCATGTCCCCGGAAAACTAGGCTGCGCAGCTTTCTGGAGGTGAAGCTGCCCTGTCGACCTTACCCAAAAATCCTCTGTTGCCCTTATGTTTAAACCGGAACACACTTGAAGTACATGTTGATGGCACCTCTGTCCAAGCTTTGATCGATACGGGCGCTCACTTCTCGGTTATGAGTGCGCATTTTTGTCGTCCCATGAAGAAGATCCTCACGCCCCCCTTGACCAGTGTTGTGCAAGTCCCGGATGGCGGAACAGTGCCTGTCGTTGGTATGTGTACAGCTCAACTTACCGTAGCCGGTCATCAGGTGGTCGTCCTTTTTACAGTCCTTGCAACATGTCCCCACGACCTCATACTTGGCATAGATTTTCTTGCCGCCAATTCTGCTCTCATTGATTGCTCTGCCGGTCTGCTCCGCCTTGAACTGCCACAACTCAGTGATCCCCCCGCACCAACCTCCGTGCCGATTACAATGCAGCGACTTTGTTCACCTGCCCTCCAAAACTGTGACGTACGTCAGTTTCCTATGCTCACCAGCTCTGCCAGACGATGACTATTACACTACGCCTCTCACCGACGTACTCCTTGTGCATAGTGTTGCCGTTCCCTACACAGTTCTCAGCATCACCGCTAACAGAACCAGCCTACCACTGATAAATTTCGGCTTCACGGATCAAGTGATTCCACAAGGCATATCTGTTGCCCACCTTTGTCCGTTGCGCGATTTACAAATCGATGTTCTGGCCTTAAATACCTTTGTTCCTACGCAGCACACACCACCGACAACAAATTTGGGCAGCCCTCAAATTGTAGACATGATCGCCGCTGATCTTCCGCCTGAGCAAGTTGTAGCCCTCCAGCGCATTCTCGGGACCTACCAGGACATTTTCGATTTCGGTGACCGACCTTTAGGGCAGACGTCCGTTGTCGAGCATCGCATACACACAGGGGATGCCAACCCTGTTCACCGCCGTCCCTACATAGTGTCTGCTTCTGAGCGGAGTGCCATCCAGAAGGAGGTGAACAAGATGCTAGCGAAGCTAGGACATTTTTGAGCCATCATCCAGTCCTTGGGCGTCTCCGGTAGTTTTAGTTAAAAAGAAAGACGGATCGTGGCGCTTTTGTGTGGACTGTCGCCACCTTAACAACATCACAAAGAAAGACGCCTACCCTCTGCCTCGAATTGATGACGCCCTTGATTGTCTGCATGGTGCCGCATATTTCTCTTCCATCGACCTTCGGTCTGGTTATTGGCAGGTTGCCGTAGACCCCATGAACCGAGAGAAGACGGCCTTTGTAACACCTGATGGCCTCTGCCAATTCAAGGTGCCTTTCGGCTTA
This sequence comes from Rhipicephalus appendiculatus, assembly GCA_030522465.1. NCBI lineage: Eukaryota > Metazoa > Arthropoda > Arachnida > Ixodida > Ixodidae > Rhipicephalus > Rhipicephalus appendiculatus. Next base: position 14,351 of record JALIZH010025851.1, on the reverse strand, counting down.
TGTAATGCCCCCCGCCACATTCGAACGAATGATGGACTCCTTGCTTCACGGATTCAAGTGGTCCACGTGTCTCTGTTATTTGGACGACGTAATTGTGTTTTCTCCCACTTTCGAAACGCGCCTTGAGAGACTGTCTACAATTCTTGAAGTATTCCGTCACGCCGGACTTCAACTGAACTCATCCAAGTGCCGGTTCGGACGCCGCCGCATTACAATACTTCGACATATCGTTGACGCTTCCGGCGTGCAGCCTGATCCCGAAAAAGTTCGAGCTGTGAAGGACTTTCCTGTGCCGAAAACCGCCAAAGCTGTCCGCAGCTTTGTGGGGCTTTGCTCGTACTTTCGGCGGTTCATCAAGAACTTTGCGGAAATTGCTAGGACCCTGACTGATTTGCTAAAACAAGACGCGACCTTTAACTGGGATTCCTCGCAAGCAGCAGCTTTCTCCAAGCTCGCCACGTTGCTTACGTCTTCTCCTGTTCTGGCCCACTTCGACCCTTCAGCACCAACCGAAGTCCGCACCGATGCCAGTGTTCACGGAATGGCGCTGTGTTGGCTCAGCGACAACGTGGGCAGATTTGAGTGATAGCTTATGCAAGCAGACTGCTGTCCACCTCCGAGCGTAATTTTTCCGTCACGGAGTGCGAATACCTCGCTCTGGTGTGGGCAGTCGCGAAATTTCGTCCTTACTTATACGGCCGACCATTTACTGTTCTCACCGACCACCACGCCCTTTGCTGGCTCGCCTCCCTGAAAGATCCCACAGGTCGTCTCGCTCGCTGGGCACTCCGCCTCCAGGAGTATTCCTACACCGTAGTCTATAGTCTGGGCATAGCTCGGCACACTCACTCATGAGTGCACTCAACTCACACTCATTTGAACGTGGTGAGTTGAGTATGAGTGAGTACTCATGAGTTTGAGTGGACGTGAGTGTGAACGTGAGTGAGTACTCATGAGCGTGAGTGGAGGTGAGTGTGAACGTGAGTGAGTGCGAAGGCTGAAAAAATTGTGGTGAGTGAGTTTGAGTGAGTACTCCCTTAAAGTGCCGACCTATGGAGCTCGGCACACTCACTCATGAGTGCACTCAACTCACACTCACTCACACTCATTTGAACGTGGTGAGTTGAGTATGAGTGAGTACTCATGAGTGAGTGGACGTGAGTGTGAACGTGAGTGAGTACTCATGAGTGTGAGTGGAGGTGAGTGTGAACGGGAGTGGGTACTGATGAGTGTGAGTGGACGTGAGTGTGAACGTGAGTGAGTGCGAAGGCTGAAAAAAATTGTGGTGAGTGAGTTTGAGTGAGTACTCCCTTAAAGTGCCGACCTATGGAGCTCGGCACACTCACTCATGAGTGCACTCAACTCACACTCACTCACACTCATTTGAACGTGGTGAGTTGAGTATGAGTGAGTACTCATGAGTGTGAGTGGACGTGAGTGTGAACGTGAGTGAGTGCGAAGGCTGAAAAAATTGTGGTGAGTGAGTTTGAGTGAGTACTCCCTTGAAGTGCCGACCTATGAGTCTGGGAGACTGCACAAAGATGCGGATTGCCTGTCACGCTACCCTGTGGCCCACGGCGTCTCAACGAGCACTGACTCCGTTGACTGCATCCTTTCCCTCTCCCAGTTGCTTCATCTAGGCGACGAGCAGCGTCGGGATCCGCATATCAGTCACCTAATACAACGGCTAGAATCTTCACCGTACGACACTTCTGTACGCATGTTTACCTTGAGGGACGACACCCTATATCGGCGTAATTTGTCACCCGCTGGTCCCGACTTTCTTCTGGTCATACCAAAGCACCTGCGCTCCACAGTTCTCCGCGAGCTCCATGACGCACCAACCGCGGGTCACCTTGGCGTCTCTCGCACATATGACCATGTGCGCCGCCGCTTCTACTGACCTGGCCTTGCGCGATCTGTACGCCGTTATGTCAACGCATGCGAAGTTTGCCAGCGTCGCAAGAAGCCGTCGGGACTTCCTACAGGGTATCTTCAGCCCATCGACATCCCATCGGAGCCCTTCTTCCGTGTCGGTTTGGACCTTCTCGGTCCCTTTCCGACATCTGCCTCCGGAAACAAATGGGTCGCGGTTGCTACCGATTACGCGACCCGTTATGCAATTACACGAGCCCTGCCAACAAGCTGCGCTACAGAGGTCGCCGATTTTCTACTACGTGATATTATTTTAGTGCACGGTGCCCCGCGTCAACTGCTGACAGACAGGGGCCGTACATTTCTTTCAAAAGTGGTTGACGATATCCTGCGCTCCTGCTCCACCCAGCATAAGCTCACGACCTCGTACCACCCCCCAGACAAACGGGCTTACAGAGCGCTTAAACCGGACCCTGACAGACATGCTATCAAAATACGTCTCGGCCGACCATCGTGACTGGGACCTCGCGTTGCCTTACGTGACGTTCGCGTACAACTCCTCCCGGCACGACACTGCTGGATACTCCCCATTTTACCTTTTGTTTGGACGCGAACCAACATTGCCGTTGGATACCTTCCTGCCGGATGATGCCGCACAGTCTACCACGGAATACGCACGCGACGCCATTGCTTACGCTGACCACGCCCGTCAGTTTGCCCGCAACAGATTAACGGCGTCCCAAGAAACAAAAGCATCGTTACGACGAGCGGCATCGCGACCAACAATTTCCGCCGGGTTCCCGCGTTCTTCTTTGGTCCCCTACGCGACATGCAGGCCTTTCTGAGAAGCTCCTTTCTCGTTTCACGGGCCCATACCGCGTGCTTCGACAAGTGACCGACGTTACGTACGAAATTGTGCTCGATAATCCCTCGACATCCTCTGCTCTCTTATCCCGTGACGTCGTCCACGTATCAAGGCTCAAGCGCTACCACCCTCCTTCTCCTGTGGCCCCATAGACGTGCCGGGTCGGCGCTTTCGCCGCCGGGGGGTTGTGTTATGTGGTTTTGACTGACGGAGACAGGTCATAGTGGGATATACTCAAAAAGGCGTCTGGGACAGAAGTGAAGAGGTTGACATTGTTGTGTGAGCTGTGCTGTTTACTACTGGCTCATTGCTTGTATTTCACGTAACAATATTTTCCTTTTGATTTAATACATGTGCAACCATTACCTGCTATGGCTGTCACACTGCTTTTCGAGTCCCTGCCAACCATTCTTCATTCTTACACCGACTCCTCCCGCTCCTTTTGTACTACCAATCCTTTTGCGAGTTCTGCGTTGACTCGTAGCTGCTTCAGCAACTACGAGTCGTGCTTCGACAACAACCGACGCCGAACAAAACGAGGCAAAGCTGGCCACGGGCGCCGGAATTCTAGCACAGATGCGGCCTGTTTTATGACACCGTTTGCGATCCTGGATATTTTGCCCCGCAGTACTCGAAACTGCTGTAGATGCGAAAGCCAGGCCTCACATCCTCCTATCGCTTGGCAACAAAATTTTAGGGTACGCAAGGCGAGCCTTCCTGAGTTAACTTGGACCGCCCATTGCGCCCGATTTGAATTCAGAGCCGTTTGCAATGCGCGTTTCCGCTTTGTGTCCAGAAGGACATGGCGAGCACAGCTGGCGTGGACTTGTGTGTCCACGTCCTGTATGAGGTGAACACATAGGCAGCCATTTGAGTGGTAAAGCTAGCGAAAAACTGTCATGAGCATCTTTTTTTTTGTATTTAAAAAGCAGCTTCTTTTTGGAGTTAAGCAATTAACGATGGCTGAGCAGACGCTGCTAAGTTTTGTGTCATAAGGTGAAGGTAAAATGAGATTCACGGCTTCGTCCGCACTCGATTATGTCGGCTTTGTAATGGAGTGGCTGACAAGCACAGGGCTTGTTGCTGAGCTAGTTGGTTCATACTTCAGGAAAAAAGCCGGCAGATCCCACGCACTGTGGGAATCGATGTAATGCGAAGCAGCCAGGAAGGAGCAAATCATGCTTTACATAATTTGCATGTCATGTTTTACATGTTAGGGCCTGTCATTTATGTTCGTGATACAGTCATGTCACTCAATACCAAATTTGGTGTATCTCAAGCTAACGAAACGGCCGCGAGCACGCCATGAGCGTGGCATGCAAGTCATGACGCACATGACAAGTCATGATTTCCATATTATCACTTGTCATTTATGTTCGTCATACAGTCACGTGACTCAATACCAAGTTTGGTGTATATCAAGCTAACGAAACGGCCGCGAGCACGCCATGAGCGTGGCATGCAAGTCATGTCGCACATGACATGTCATGATTTCCATATTGCTACTTGTCATTTATGTTCGTCATACAGTGACGTCACTCAATCCCAAAGTTGGTGTATATCAAGCTAACGAAATGGCCGCGAGCGCGCCATGAGCGTGGCATGCAAGTCATGTCGCTCATGACACGTCATGATTTCCATATTGCCACTTGTCATTTATGTTCCTCATACAGTCATGTCACTCAATACCAAATTTGGTGTATCTCAAGCTAACGAAACGGCCGCGAGCTCGCCATGAGCGTGGCATGTAAATCAAATCATGTTGTTCATGACATGCACGTCCTTATTTGCATATTACCATCTGCCATTTATGTTCGTCATACAGTCACGTCACTCAATCCCAAATTTGGTGTATATCAAGCTAACGAAACGGCCGCGAACGCCCCGAGCGTGGCATGTAAATCATACTTTTCATGACAATTTAGTCATGATTTTCATGATATGACCAGCCATTTATGTTCGTCATATGGTCATGTTATGCCATACCAAATTTGGTGTAAATCCCATTAACGATACGGCCAGGAGAGCACAAAGTCGTAGGCGGCTAGATAGATAGATAGATAGATAGATAGATAGATAGATAGATAGATAGATAGATAGATAGATAGATAGATAGATAGATAGATAGATAGATAGATAGATAGATAGATAGATAGATAGATAGATAGATAGATAGTCAGATACGCTCAAACTCGCCGAAGTTCGCTAAGAAATGCTTCGCATTTAAAAACATTAATGGCGCAAACAATACGGGGACAAAGTGAAGAACGGACAACTGTTTATTCTCCGAAACCACGCCGATTTATAAAGGCTGTCAAACTGGGTAATCTCGCTACAAAGATACACACATGGCAACACAAGCAAATCATCCTGAGCCACTAAACCAGTGTCTAGGCATGCGCCGGAACCACTGACCGAATTGTAAAAAAAAAATCGTCTCCCTTTCTGTGCGGTTTTTGGCCCTCTCAGGAGGGCCAAAAACCGCACAGAAAGGGAGACGATTGAGGCATACCTGATTAATAGGGCAGGGAGCCAGTGCGTCAGTGCCCCATCACTAGATCTGAGCCAGAACGAGCTGGCATTTTTGAAAGATAGCCTTTCTTGATGTGAGGTTTAGATTGTGCGCTGCCGTTTTTTGCTCTAAATATGGGTTGACACGTGTTATGGGCACCGGCATGTGTTTTTTTTACAATTCGGTCAGTGGTTTCCGGCGCATGCCTAGACACTGGTTTAGTGGTTCAGGATGATTTGCTTGTGTTGCCATGTGTGTATCTTTGTAGCGAGATTACCCAGTTTGACAGCCTTTATAAATCGGCGTGGTTTCGGAGAATAAACAGTTGGAAGTTGGCGCCCATGTCTGTCCGTTCTTCACTTTGTCCCCGTATTGTTTGCGCCATTAATGTTTTTTCCTGACAAGCACACTTCGAGCAGTCCTAGGAAGCCCTCAATATTGTAGTGCTACGAAGCCCTCTCTATCTCTCAAAACATTATTGTGGTATTCCCCAAATCTTTCACTAACACGAAATCACCAAGCCCAGATGCGAGCACCTACGAGATTCAGTCGGAGCTGGAATGCCTCAAAGCTTGGACGACAAGTGTGCTATCTCAGTGTAAATCTTACTGAGTGGCATATTATTATTATTTATTATTATTATTATTATTATTTGATTTGCATACATAGATACACAAAGACACAGAGAAAAGAGGCAGAGAGCAAGCTGGCAACTGCCACCTGGAAGGGCACAACGCCTGCTTACTCTTTCGGGAGGAGGGAAGAGATAGAGGAGAGGGAGATAGGAGGAGAGAAAGCGGGAAGAAGGGAGGGAAGCATAAGAAAAATTGACGAAGACTTTGACAAGCATAAATAAACACGAAAAAAAAAAACGTCTATAAACGGGTGGCAAGGTCCGTTTGGTCCATAAAAGTCAATTGAGCTCGATGGGCCTGGTCGCGTCGAGAAGCACAACCTCTCGGAAAGAGGTAATCGTCTAGGGTCGCGCAATGCAGCGCTAAAAAAACACACACCACAAAGTAAGAAACACAGACCGACGGGACAGGCGCTTACTGTCTGACTGTCTAAATCTTACTGTCTGATAAAAAGCAACAATTCCTGCGATGAAGTTTCAGAAGCTCATAAAGACGGCTAAAGCACTAACATGCCCAAATATGCGGTCCTAAGGATGGATTGTCACGCCGTGATGACGTCGAAAAAGCAAGCTCAGCTGGTACGAAAAGGAACGCTTTATTCGGCGAAGTTGTGCGCGATAAAATAAAGACTCAAGGTACAGCAACACTTGCTGTAGAATGATAACTGCGAGAGCGGACATCGGTCGTCCGTAATCTCATCATCGGCGTCTTTTATAAATTACTGTTCGAACATTCCAGCGTTATCCCATGTTCTCGCGTAAGCTCTAGAATAAGCTTGGTTACACATCACCACGTTACACATTCGGTCCCGTGCAGCAGCGATGGCGCTACTCGCTAGCGGCCTACTACTGCGGCAAACCCGACACGCACGCTCGGTACATATTACCTGGGAGTGGCGTTCAGTTCATACGCCAATCCTAGTTCATGCAGTTTTCTATAGCACGCACATGATTTCGCAAGGCATCGTTCATGCACGGTAACGGAGCTGAAATATAATCTTCCACCCCGCGGCAAATAAGTAGGTGGCGAGCGTTCATGGTTTGGCAAAGTATTCTGGTCTCATATACATTTCAGTGCAGCACAACACTTCATCCGGTGAAAGTAGAACGCCCTACGTTCGCACGTCCTATCTGTTCCTATGCAATAAACGGATTAACCCTCTTCCGGGCGCCATCTTGAATCGTAGAGTGTGCCACCTATAGTTCGTGGGCAGTGCAAATTAGAAAGTCTAGTTCGCAGGGTGCGGTCCAGCAGTAGCTGCGCTGGGCTGAACCCTGTGACACCTGAAGTGTCTCTAGAAGACAGATACGCCAGGAAAGATCCCAAACAATTTTTAACCATGCGCAGCAACCTTCTAACTTCCCCGTTCGACTACGGAAGCCTAGCGCCCTCTAAAGCACGTTCCACAAACTAGGAAGCCAGATATGTACTAACAGTCCAGAGTGTACTCTGGTTCTCCACGTCATTCAAGAACTCCACTTCACCATGTCGCGAAGATCGGAAATTAAACTCCAAATCAGAGCGCATGAGTATTTTCAGTGGTGAAGCTGCCGTCAGAGCTGCATGTTTCAAGCAGTTTTAAAAAAATGGCTGATGATCCACGAAGTCAATACTGATGACGAGGCGAAGCAGTGTGCATCGGATCATGAATCGTGGTCTTGTATTTTGTTCTGGTTAACAGCCTTTTATTTTGTTCTTGTTAACCTATTGTTCTGTCATATGCTTTGATTGATGGGTGGTTGAATGACGGTGTTTGTACAGGGTTGTGGCCGTTTATTTAATTGGTTTTGTTAAACCATATGCGCGCTATGTACGCTCTGTAGACGTACTGCGCAGAGATGTTTCGCTGCTGCGCTTCGACTAGGGACTACGGCGAGCCTCGACGACAACGGTTTTCGTGAGAGCCTAAGGATCTTCGCCCCTAAAAGCAATAGCTGTGCTATAATAGGCGTTTGTCTTCGAGGTGAGCACGCGAAACTCCGGCCGACGCCGGCCACCATCGTTTAAGAGCGGAACACTTTAGGAGGCCAGGCTGTCGCGTGCTGTCGTATGCTTTAGTATACTGTAGTACGATGTCGCCATCGCTTGCGTAATTCTCAATGTGTAGCAATTTGAGCGCGCGCTCGTGCCAAGGAGCAGCCTTCTTCCTCTTGTTTTTCGAGTGCCTTGATAATGACCACTTATCATCAGCAGCAAAAAAAATTAACTAGTGCGCTTGGCGTAACGCAGGCGAAACCACGTATAAATATAGTAAAAAGGAAAAGGAATCAAGCGCGAAATAGAAAGGGAGACAGAGAGAAAAAAATAGGAAGAAAAATAGGAAGATCGAGACAGAGAAAGATATAGATAAAGAGAGAGGAAGAAATAAATAGAAACAGAGAGAGAGAAAAGAAGACAGAAAAAAAACAGAAAACGAGAAAAAGAAAGAAAGAGAAGAGGAAACCGACGCGAAACAAAGGAGGCTGCCCAGCTCCGCACTTCCTTCAGGCTTGGTAACCCTAGTGCGAAGCTGCCTTAACTTTCCTACCGCCTTGCCCACCGCTCATCGCGCCCGCGAATTTCAGAACCGGCCCAATCACCCACGATACGCTTGGTCCAGCTAACAGGACCTTGCGCTAGCCGCAAGGTCCTGTTCGCTGTCTGTTTGCAAAGTCCTGTCCTGTCAGCAAAGTCCTCTTAGAAGGAAGTGTTTTCCTTCATGCAACAAAGCACACTTTCGCGCTAACTACCAACGCATTGCCGAGCTGATGTATCACGATCTATCTACATGTATCTATTAGATACATGTAGATAGATAGATAGATAGATAGATAGATAGATAGATAGATAGATAGATAGATAGATAGATAGATAGATAGATAGATAGATAGATAGATAGATAGATACATCTCGATCTATCGAGATGTATCTATCTACATGATGTATCATGTAGATAGACATTATATCAAAACTGTGAACTACTCTATTAAAGTTAATACTCAGAATACGGTCTCTATTATGAGTATGTTCTGTTGCATGTTTACACATTTTGACAATAACTTGAATAAAATTTAGAAAATAACGTGAAAGTTTTTCTGAGCAGAAAGCCTAGATTTTTTTAAATTATGTGTAGATGTAACCACTGCACAACCAGATTGCAAGGCAAACTGCTATCATTTCACTTACCTGCTCTACTGTGCTGCTGTCACTGCATGCTGTTTCTTGCAGCAGGCTTGTATCATTCATAGGCAGCGCTTGCAGAAATCTGTTGATTTCCCAGTAGTACGGCCATGTAATCTTCCCACATCCAGTCCCTTTTTTCTTGTTGATGTCTCTGCAATAACAAGGGCAAAAGTCTCGGGTTTCCACTACGCTGTCAACATAAACGTGTGAACATTTTCAATCAGCTGTTACCCACGCACTCGAGTCGCTCGGTTCGACAATATTTATTGTAGCTTTCTTGAAATGCGTTCAACACAGCGACAGTAGTAATAAAGTCATGCCGAGCTCTCTGCACCTGGTAGGACTCGATCAGTACCATGCACGCTGTCGAGTCTGCACGCGAAACGCGGCGACGTGCATTCGCTTCATGCGCGGCGTGACAGGGGGAAAAGAATGCAGAAAAATAGAGTACGTGTCTCGTCTACTGAAGTTTTCTAGAACGCGAAGTCAGAGGCACCCACGGCAGTTGGCGGTGCGACAGCACGCTTACAAAAAACCAGTGTTCCACGTTTGTCACTTTCAAAGCGCGGTCTCGCGTATCCATGCGGGGTAACAGCTAGCAACGGAACTGCGCACAATACAGTTCCTTGATTTCTTAAAAGTTCACGAATATGCACAGCGCGTAAAAAAAAAAAAAAAAAAAAAAAAAAAAAAAAAAAAAAAAAAAAAAAAAGTCACACTTGCCTGTACTTGTTCCCCAGGTTTTCAATTTTTGTCTTCGTCTCCTTCAGTGTCTTTTCGATCCCGAGTTTGCGCAACTCTTCGGCAATCCGGGCATACACTTTACTGTTCCTCTTGGCTTTACGCAGGTCGCTCAAATTGTCTTCCCATAATCTAATGAGAGCAAACGTCTCTGTCTGGGTCCAGTGCGCTCGTGGAGCCGATGCCATCGCAGCAGGCACACGTGCTCGTCGGCGTGTGTTTGTTTACATTACGGCAGACCGCGCCGGCGGCCGGACGCCACTGAGGTGGAGAGTAAAAACGTTTTGCGACAGCCTTCCATACACCTGTTCTCGTTAAAATCACAGATACCTTAAAAAAACTCAAAATTAATAGCGTGGTTGCATTAATGTTTCTCAAATCGAGAATGCCGAGTGCCACATTTTAGGTAGTCGATGGTTCAAGTGCGACGGCGAATGAGTTTCTCAAACTCATTCGATTGCTTAAAGGGACCCTGAAACGGTTTTGACGATTTTGTACAAACACATTGAGCCAGTAGACCAAGTCCTAAGGCTCATTTACAGACTAATTTAAGCTCTCTGCGTACACTGTGTAATTGATTACAACGCTATAAAGCTGCGAATCGCTGCAGATCACTGCGGCTCAGCCCAACGCGTTTTCAACCACCCCTCCCCAGTATGACACGCAGTCTGCGCACGATCTGTGGCGCGATTTTGTACGCATTCCAAATAAGAACGGGGGCGTTCCCGTTCTTAACCTGGCTTAACGTCACAAACACGTGACTGTCGTGAGCGCACGTTCCGATCCAAGTCAAGCCGTCTGACAGCCATTATAATCCGCTTATCGGTTTCGGACGGTTCTCAGCACCGTCCGAAACCGATAAGCATGGATTGTAATGGCTGCCAGACGGCTTGACTTGGATCGGAACGTGCCCTCACGACAGTCACGTGTTTGTGACGTTAAGCAGGTTAAGAACGGGAACGCCCCCGTTCTTATTTGGAATGCGTACAAAATCGCGCCACTGATTGGCTGCGGTGTGCGCGCACGAAAAATTGGCTGGTAGGGTGGCGGCACCTGTCGGAGCAAATATCAACCCCTCCGCGATGTCTCTGTTGCCAGACGGCGTGCGTGCTGCCGGGCGCACTGGGATCTTCTCGAAGAACATCAAATAAATGTTTTATTCTCTCTCTGGGGCTATGGATGGATGGATGGATGGATGCTATGAGCGTCCCCTTTATAACAGGGGCGGTGACATGTCTGCCACCAGGCTCGAAAAAAAACTTTCTTTTTTATGGTGGCCTAATGCCTTATCTACATTGATTAAATCTGTTATTACAGCAAAGAAAAATATAAGTTCACGGTCCATCTCTCTGCTTCTTAAGGCAGAATGACCTTATTTTCCCCCCTTCTTCATTTTTGTCCTTTATCTCTACTTTTCTGCCACCAATACTCTAACCGTCTCTTACTTATTTCTATCGCGGACGTGTTCAGCTTTCCATTGTTGTCCCTAAAACCCAAGGCTTCATGTAGACTCGTGTCCACACGTATATCTGGGTGGATATCGCCACATTCAATCAGTACATGTTCCATCGTTTCCTTAGTTCCCCCCACAGCATGTACATTGTTCTTCTTCGTTACAGAATCTCGCTTTATAGCTACGCGTTCTAAGGCAACCCGACCTTGCCTCAAACAGTAAAGCGCTTCCCCTTGAATTATCATAAAACCTCTCCCTCCTTATTTCGTTTTTTCCCTTTCGGTAGTCACTGAGAGCCGGCTTCTTTTCCATCGCTGTCATCCAATAAGTCCTCTCCGCCTCTCTGACTTTTCGCTTAATGCTCCTTGTTGCCATGTCGCCCACACTGCTAGCCGTATATTTACTGGTGAGCCTCCTAGTTCTTTTTCTCCACTGCGTGTCGACGCTTTTTCTATACAAATACCTGAAAACCTTCCCTGCCCATCTACTCTCCTTCATTTTCCGCAGCCTCTCTTCAAATCTAATTTTGCTCTGAGCTTCCCTCACTTCAAAACCTGTCCATCCCATATCACCCTTTACAGCCTCATTTGTCGTCTTCCCGTGAGCGCCCAACGCGAGGCGTCCCACAGTCCTTTGATTTACATCCATTCCAGATTGCACCTCTGACTTCATGCACACCACTGAGTTCCCAAATGTAAGCCCCGGAACCATCACACCCTTCCACAGCCCTCGAAGCACCTCGTACCTATTGTATCCCCATAACGCTCTGTGCTTCATGATTGCAGCATTCCTCTTTCCCTTTGTTACCGATGCTTTCTCTTGTACCTCCATATATCTATCCCCCCTCATTTACCCACACTCCGAGGTACTTGTACTCGCTTACCCTCGGTATTTCTTGGCCCTGTATTAAGGACGCATGGTCTTCGTGATCATTGAATACCATCAATCCACATTTTGTTGCACTAAAACCTAGTCCTAGAGCCTCGCCCTCCCTTCCGCATATATCTGCCAGCCGCTGTATATCATCTTGACTGTCCGCAAATAAGCCAATATCGTCAGCATAAAATAGACCTGGAAGCTTCTGCTCAACCATCGTGCCTGCCTGTTTGTGTGACAGATTAAATCCAATGTTGCTACCTTCTAGCGCTTTTTCCATCCTCACCATGTACAGCATGAATAACAGCGGGGACAAAGGACATCCCTGTCTCAGCCCCTTGCTAATGTCAACGCTGTCCTTGCTGCTTATTCCTTCCCATTCTACACAAACTGTATTTTCTCGGTATATCTCCCTCAATGCGTGCATCTCCGAGATGCACGCAACCTGTCGGCGTGCAGTCTCAGAGGTCATCACTGGGCGAAGCTCAAATCATCGAGTGTGCTCACATGAGCTCTGCGATCGCCAGCGATGCCAGCGTGTATCATGAGTTGAGGAGGCAAGGCAGGGGTAAGAAGGAGGGTATGATATAATTGGCCATAGCCGCCTTGGTACGCGGCGTGCAGCGAAATTTGTGGTGCCAATGGTTCGATGATGCTCTAGCCTAAACGCTGACAAAGCTTCAAATAACCGTTTCAGGGTCCCTTTAAGTCATTCCATTCTAATGACATTAAATATCGCTGTGTCAGCCGCATAATGTCATTAGATACGAATGTCATTCGAATGACATTAAAACGTCTAGTGTGGCAGGGGTATAACTCATTCGTTTCCTGAAGTCATTTTCTTTTAATGACATTAGACTTCCCATGTGGCAGCCAACTAATGTCATTAAACGCAAATGTCATTCGGTGCAAATGACATTAGAACCTCTCGTGTGACAGGGGTATGCATATATACTGAATTTCCTTGCGCGAACTTTACCAAAAAGTAACTGGAGACAGTGAAGGAACACGTACAAAACACATGAGCGCAATAAAGTTCGCGCAAGTAAAGTTCGCGCAAGGAAATTCAGAATGTTTAACCAACTAGCCCAATGTCAAGTTTTCCTTATATGCATATATACGCAAGCAAAACTCAAAAAATTTCGGGGGGGGGGGGGGTTCGAACCCCCTCCCCCTGGGCTACGCGCCTGCTGGCGGTTCACTCGTGCGCGTCGGCGTCCGTGCACGTCGACGCGGAGGCATTAACGTTGACAGTCGGAACCACTTCGCTCATTGAGACTATCACCACTTTATCGAAACCCCACTCGCACGCGCCCTCCCGCACGCTGGCGCAGTGGTGTTGACTGTGATTAGAAGAAAGACACGCCTAATTTATGCAGCCCAAAGCGAGCACGGCGCAGCGTCAACGCAGTGGCGTGAGCGGCTGCCCGATCTAAATCCATCCAAGGCAGAGAAGGGGCGAGGGCGCTTCTGCACGATGGAACAGCCGTAAACACACCTTCGTGCATGCGTACGTTTGTGAGCGCGCCCGGGCCACCAGCCACGTGACCTCAAAAGAAGAACCAATAGCGCGCGAGCAATCCCGGAGGAGGCGCTGGCTCCCTCCTCGCTCTCTTTCTTTTCCCTCTCGCGTGCGCTGCTACTCCAGCATTTCAAAATACGCGTCCGGGTCACCACTGTTGGGACGCGTGTACGCGCGGGAGAAGCAGACACAACCGCGCGGTGTGGATCCCAAACATCAACTGGTTTTATTCGGGTTCTCTGGAGGTTCTGGAGAGCAGCGGAGGGTGGCGCTGCCTGGCGGCTTGGCTTGGCTTGGCTGCCGCCACAGAAGCCTAGTATGTCAAATGACTAGGAAGAACACATACGCAGTTGACTAGAGAATGCTCAGCTAGAGTAAGTTAGGATTACAAACCTGGCAAACCCGATAAGGCACTGATATGACAAACAAGGCACACAGATATGTTCCTATAGCTTAACAAAACTGCAGACTGATGACACAAATGTGCTGACATCAAACTGTGTACGGGTGCAAATCAATCATTATCACCATCAGTCAAATTTCTGTCCACTGCACGATACCAATGATATCCAACTCACTTATTTCCACACAATAGTTAATTTCCATTTTATGCCTGCAAATTTCTTAATCTTGTCATTCCACCTTACCCTTTGCCATCCACAGCCATGCTTCCCCATCTCTTGGTATTTATAATTCCAACGTTCTAAGTG
>JALIZH010025850.1:0-31499 GCA_030522465.1 Rhipicephalus appendiculatus | reverse complement strand
ACTGACGCGCGTGAAAATTCCTGTGGAAGCACTTCTTCGTGGACGAGGAGTGGCGCCAGAGCGGGCGCGAGGTGAACTGAGCCCGAGACACCGCTTCGGCGGCACGCAACAGGCCGCACATTCTTTATTATTGCGATAGCAATTATATGGACACTCGCGGCTGGTTTTCGCCATCGGCGTCATTTGCCGTATATGTATATGTATATATATAACCGGCTCCGCCCGTCGTTCGTGAGCGTGAAAAGACGCGAGGTAGGGGGGTCCCTCGAGCGACGTTCGATTTTACGAGCGCGGGCGCGCGCGTTATCTCCCCTTCTCGGCGGCCCACAGCGGGGGGCCGGTGTACCCCTTCTACGTGCTGCGCTCTCAACGCGAAGAGAATTCTCTTAAACAAGCGTTTTCTAGAGTTGCGTGAGATCGGATCCAAAAAGAGTTAGCTGCCAGCCTCACTTCGTATAACATTACAATTTTTTTGCTATCGCATTCATTGCTTCACCCTTGCGGTGAAACTGTGACTTTTATGTAGCGGCCGTGGTTCAAGCTGCCCCTCGACCACTACATAGCAACTGGTTACATAGGCCACATTTAACCGGCAACATTCAAATCAGTGCTGTTGGCTTCAAAAGGCTGCTAAAAGATGGAACAGAAACATCATTTCTTTTCTTGCAGTTTTTCTTGTTTTTAGATTACATGTAGAGCTATTCCGATAGGTAGCTAAAACTAGGAAATGAAAGCAGATCGACTACGGGCGATTTCAAGATTGGGCTAGGATAGGTGCTCCCATTAACGTTTGGCTCCATACGCATCTTTGGCACGAATTGGTCGCAATGCTGCCTTTTTTGATGCACTCTAATCAAGTGTTTAGGCCTAATAGAAGGCACATGTTATCCACGATCATATGTGTTCGCCGCATTATAGTGTACACTATAGCCGCATATCAGAATACACATGAGGCAGCAACTTCCATCCGATTCCAGTGTGAGCAAGTTCTGTGTGTTTTTGTTCAAATAATCCATGAGGTGCCATAGTGGCTTGCACAGTTATCCTCTTTATGACCAGAAACTTATATAGCGAACTAAATATGACTTCGAATGCATGGTCACGCTTGATTTACTTGACATTAACTTTTTTCGTAGAAACCTTTTCGTAGGAATAACGCGAGGGCCGAAGCGCTCCCGGCTGTAACGAACGGACATTTCGTTCTCGCGAGGCTCGAAGCACTGGCACAAAAAATCACAATGTATATTGAAAGATACTTCAGTACCACATTTCCTTTTTTCAGTATGGGGAACTGGATGGGCCTGGTTCGTCGTCGATCGACGGGTCTCTTGTGGCCGCATCGCGCTCACAGCAAAGCACTCTATAAAGGCCATAACAAAGCTAGCAATGCTGAAAACCTGGTTAAGATGAAGGAAATAATAATACAACACTATTATTAACACTTTGGAAACATACGCCAGACTCCGTCGCCACGCAAGACAGGACGCCACGGCATCACCGTGCTCTTCACCCTGCGGATCGGCGGCGCTCACGGGGGAACCTGAGGGAACCTCACATGGGAACCTGAGGGAACCCGATGCCGACGACGCGTATCTCAACTGTCGTAATGAGGAGGAAATCATTAAAATGAAGGAAAATGTAGCGCTGATGTCACACTTTAAGTTTGCTTATCTCCCTAACATGATTGTAGTCCCGTAAGGAAAACGCTATATGGTTATCTCAAACATTGGCATTATCGACGCTTTGGTAAACGGTCTAGGGGAAACTCTACGAGCGAGAATGGTTGAGCGCCTCGCGCTGCGCACTTCCTCAGCTTTCACAGTAGTTGAGCTGCCATAGGTTTTTACAGCGTGAGTTGTTATGAGATCGCGACAAGGGCCGATCCTAGCACCGTTGTTGTCTGCCGCTGCCGCCGCTGCTGATATCTGTAATCACTATCGCTCGAACTACGAAAAAAAAGCTAAATAAGTAAAAATACTAAGGGCAGAATGGGATTCGATCCCTGGCCGTCTTCGTGGCAGCCCAGTACTCCACCACAGAGATATGCCGCTGCTTGAAACTCCGTTGCAAACTGACCCTACGCATGCTTCATGTCCGGTAAGGAATCGCAAAGCATTGCACAACAGTAAAGTAACAATCAGGCGTCACACAATGCGACTTGCGTAACGAGTGGGTCCCCAGTGCAGGGTTGGAAACCGGAAACTTTTTCTCGCTACTCTCCCTACCTTTCACTACACCTTTTTAGATGTGAAGCATCTTATGGCGAAGCTTAATCCGGTGGTGGTGGTGGTGTGCCGCGTGCCCACCCTTGCTGCGCATGCGCAAACCCTTTAAAAAATAAAAATAAAAAACCTCCTCTCCCCCTCTCTCTCCTCTAGGCATCCCTCCCCGCGGCAACCACACCCTCACTGCGCATGCGCCTCCCCTTCCCTCTCTCCCCCTCTTACACTCCCCCCCTCTCTCCTCTAGGCATCCCTGCCCGCAGCGTCTACACTCCCACTGCACATGCACGTCCCCCTCTCTCTCTCCCTCTCCTCTACGCATCCCTGCCCACGGCGTCCACACTCCCACTGCGCATGCGTGTCACCCACTCTCTCTCCTCTCCTACGCTCCCCCCTCTCTCGCCTCGCGACGCCGACGCAGGCAGCGTCTGCTAGCGAGTTTCTTGGTTGAAAAAACCGACTGCTCGCGCTGCACAACCGTTCACTGGCCACCCCGTATATATGGCAATGGATCTTGACCTCCAAGGTGGTGCCGGTGGGAGATTTCTCCTGTGTGTTGTTGAAGAATAAAAAAATTCGCAGCGTGCGCGTTAACTAAAAGCGGAGTGCGGGTCTCTGTGTCCAGTCGGAGTCTACTGTCTCTCATTGCCCATTAGCAGCGATTGGCATGTTCCAGTAGGAAACACTGCTCTGTCACTGCCTGCTTTGCGCTCCCCAGTTTTCTCTCCTGCGCAACGCTGCGATGACCGCCAGCGTCAACGCCGCCGCCAGTGTAAGCGTTAGCGCCCGCTGCTTCACATCTACACATGATTCCCTTTAGCGGGAGATGGTGTAATTTTTTGTCCCTCTTTACTCAGAGCAGAAAATTCGCAATGCATTTCGCATTTAGCGAAGCCATCGCCAGCTTACCGCACATCGGGTGTCGGCGGGCATAGCGAGAGACCCACGTGGTAGCAGCAAATAAAGTCTCGTTGTCGAGTGCGCGCCATGAAAGTTGCGTAATTTGCGGACCCGCGCTGACAGAGTGTGTGGAGAGCTGGTAATGGACCTTTCCAAAAATTCCCGCGCGCCACCTACGGCGGTCGCAAAGCGTTATGGGAAGCCGGAGCGCCGGCGGAGTGTCGTCTGCTCGCGGAAGCGTTCGCTCACCTCGTTTCCAGAGTGCGTGCGTACTAGCGCGTCGTTGCAGGAATATCGCGCGTGATAACCTTGCGTCAATCTGCACTCACAGAAGAGGCACAACCGAACGCAACGTGGATAATAGACAGTAAACAGTCAGTATCATCGACTTATTAATTACCCGGGAAAATGCTCACGTACCCGCAGAAAGGCCCATTGAATTGGAAATTTTATACTGCTTTCGCGGCGAGTCCCCTGCGTTTTCGTATTTACAAGTAGCGGAATCTTTCCTCGTTTGTTTTCGTACAGCTTCATTATTAGTACTTTGTGTACGGCACTATCGCTCGTCGCGCGGAAGCATATCCCGAGGCTCGTGATATGCTTCCGTGCGATACGCAGGACCGCGGCACATTGCGCATGATAATCGATGTCAAAATGGCACCCTCATAAATGGGTTCGAGCCCAACTACGCTGTGCAGATTGGGATACTAATTGCCTGTTTCAAATGCTGCGTGTTAGAAACTTTGCACTTGGGAGGCTGAGAGTAGTAAAAACCTGCTACCAACATGCTCATAAAGTGGACATCAAGTGAGTGCTGTCGGCTGCGGAGATCGGGTCATCAAGGCGCAGTGTCGCGCTACATGAAGCTACAATATTCTGCACATTTGACTTCCCTGTATTTGTTTTCAAACAACGTAAAACATGCTGTCAAGTCCTGCTGTGCAAGGCTGTTAATGGTGAGACCGTGGTTTTAAAAGCAATGGTCAGCTTACATCAACTGGCAATGTGTAAGAAGCTGGCGGCTTCGAGTGTCGATTTTTTATCGATAACAATGAAACAACTAGCACTCTACAGGGAACCAAAAAATGAGATGCGCGAAGCCAATATGTGAGGCCTCTGGATTTATGGTGAATAACAAGCAGATCCCATTGAATATAACCAAGAATTAAATAGCAAATTAAACACTACGTAAGAGTGCCATAAAAACTCGCAGGGTCTCTTATGCATTCGTAACTTAAAGGCGAAAGCCGTCTTCTTTTTCTTCAGTCGAGGTATTGGTCCTTCCCGACCCCCTCCGAAAGTTTTCTGCACGTAACGTGTTTTTGCACTGGTTCTATGAGCGGAAGCATTCCCAACTTTCAGCACCTTACCTAGTTTTGCTCGTCCTCCGTGATGGGTGGGCCGATCACGGAGGCCGACCGATCATGATCGGTGGGCCTGCATTTGGCTGCGAATCGACGTATCAACTGCATCCGTGATCGGCCCACCGATCACGGAGGCAGTGCAAAGCGACGATATCGTGTGATGGCGTCATCATGCGACGTCATGATGACTTCACACATTATTCTAGTGATCTGTGATGTCAAGACGACGTCATATCGTGACGCCATAAAGTGACGATTTTTGCATCACTCTTGTTGACGTCGCCGCCGCCGCGGGACGCCAAAGCCATCGATGGTCAATTTATGTGTTTTTAGGCGAAAACCTTAGATGCCTCATCGAACGTGAAATTTGACCATTGGCGTCCCGCATCGGCGGCGTCGAGCGATGCGAAAATTCGTCATCACGTGATGACACCATCAAAGATCGCCCCAAATAATGTGACGTCATTAAGACGTCACGTGACTTGACATGATCACATCATCGCATAACATCCTAGCTTGGTCAAAGATTTTCTGATCAAGGAGGCAATGCAAAAGCAGATGAGGTGCCACCGATCTTGGAGGCAGTGCAAAACCTCGTTAGGTGCAGCAAGCACCCAACGAAGGGTGGTGGGATTGGTGGTGGGCATGGGCGTCGGCAGGGGGGGTGCAAAAGGGGCACCGGTCCCTCCTCAAGCCACACAAGCACTTGCCCACACCCAATCTACACTAGTGCTCGCCCCCTCCCCCAGCCGCGATGCGGGACGGGTTTCCATCCAAGACAAAATCTTGCTGACACTCATGGACTGGCGAAGTAGGATCAGTACATCGACTGAGAAGAAACATAGGATGGCTTTAGCCTTCGAGTCGTCTTAGCTGAATGCATAGGGGATCCTGTGAGTTTTTAATGATGCATCTAAGGCTTTCGCCTTAATAAATTCGCGTAGTTACCCGGCAGTGTAAAATCGCAGCCCCGTAATCACATTAAATGACAACACAAACAGGTCAAACTTAACTGCAGCATCACAAAAAAAAATTACACCCTCTCCCGCTAAAGGGAACCATGTGTAGATGTGAAGCAGCAGGCGCTAACGCTTACACTGGCGGCGGCGTTGACGCTGGCGCTCATCGCAGCATTGCGCAGGAGAGAAAACTGGGGAGGCGCAAGGCACGCAGTCATGGAGTGGTGTTTCCTACTGGAACATGCCAATCGCTGCTAATGGGCAATGAGAGACAGAAGACTTCGACTGGACACAGATACCCATAGTGCGCTTTTTAGTTAACGCACACGCTGCGAATTATTATTGTTCAACAACGCACAGGAGAAATCTCCCACCGGCACCACCTTGGAGGTCAAGATCCATTGCCATATATACGGGGTGGCCAGTGAACGGTTGTGCAGCGCAAGCAGTCGGTTTTTTCAACCAAGAAACTCGCTAGCAGACGCTGCCTGCGTCAGCGTCGCGAGGCGAGAGAGGGGGTAGCGTAGGAGAGCAGAGAGAGGGAGGGACGCGCATGCGCAGTGGGGGTGTGGACGCTGTGGGCAGGGATGCCTAGAGGAGAGAGGGGGGGGAGCGTATTAGAGGAGAGAGGGGGGACGCGCATGCGCAGTGGGAGCGTGGGGAGGGATGCCTAGAGGAGAGAGAGGGGGGAGCGTAGGAGGGGGGAGAGGAGGGGGAGGCGCATGCACAGTGAGGGTGTGGTTGCCGCGTGGAGGGATGCCTAGAGGAGAGAGAGGGGGAGAGGAGGTTTTTTATTTTTATTTTTTTAAAGGGTTTGCGCATGCGCAGTAAGTGAGGCCTCAAGGCACACCACCACCACCACCACCGGATTAAGCTTCGCCATAAGATGCTTCACATCTAAAATTCAAGTCCTGAAGTGGCACCGAGCAATGAAACGAAACGTCCAGTGTCTTTCGCCTGTTATCTCATCCAAGAACAGCAGGTTTTTCCGCCGCTTTCCTTCTTCTTCGGCATGTTCAGTGATGATTCTGGCTATTTGGAATGAACACTACAGTCTGGTTTGCGTGCATGAAAGTCGGAGCGCTGAAAAGTAGCCGTTTCTTCACAACAGCAGCACCTTACACCATCCAAAACCATTCACGGCGCGCAAAGAAAGCAGGCGAAAGCAAGAAGGCAGGCGTCTGCTCTGCCCGCCCGGCGCTCCGCTCTCCCATAATGCCCCAGCTCCGATCCACCAGGGGAAGGCGCGGCGCTGCGATTTCTGGAAAGGTCCATTCATGCTGGTCAACGCTGTTCGCAAGACGTGCTCGGGAATCAGTCCGGTAATTCTGCAAGCCGACAAATGGAAGGTGATGGTCGGTGTTCAAACCAGTTAAACCGACATGAACTGGCAACATGGTGCTTTATTCGTGGCTCATGACGCAGCGGGTTTTACGTGGCATACTTTTCGTACAAGCTGATTTGCGACTGCACTACTTCTGCTCTAAAAACAAAACGCGCTACGAGCGCCTTCATACGCGTAGGTAGAAATGCACGGGCATATAGACTCAGCCTAACGGCCGGTGTATTGTTCAGCGACCATTTCGCAGTGCGACAGTAATGCTGTCGTTTTTATTTGGCAAAAATTATAGCAGTCTTTAGAAACCTCCCGCGTTTCATTTGCGTGAACACATTGATTACGCCATGCACTGGCTGAGGCATGCAGTGAACTTTCGGCACGTGCTTTATGTAACTCGCGGTGCGGGGGTGGGGAATGTTGCGCGGAATATCTCTGGTCTGTGTATTTTCACAGGTTGCACATCAACGGCGATGACCTTCGGCGTTATAGATATTTGGTCAATGCCGGTGTATAGAGACTGTGCTTGTGCCCGTGGAGATGAGTCAACACCTACACTCCATCTCCCTCCCCCGCCCCCCTCCCCAACCCGCTTCGGATTGGTTTCGAGCGAAACGAAAAGTTAGGGGTTCCGCAACATGCTGGCATAACCGTCTAGGTTCCTGAAGGTCACAATGTTCGAGAACACCTGGTGTAGGGGGAAGACACCGTGTTGACGCCATACAAGCTGAACGTTCTAAGGAAAGCCGCAACATACAATAGGAGATTCTGCTTAGATATCTCATTCATTCGTGCATTCACTCGTTCATTCATTGTTATGTATGGCTTTCTTTTATATGTGATTTGAACCTCCCTTTGATTAGTACCTAGCACTTGGTTACATAGTCATTCGTAGCAGAGATTTAACCGGCAACATTAGAAGCAGTGGTCTTGGCTTTTAAAGAGTTGCTTAAAGGATAGAACGGAAGCACGATTTCTTTTCTTGCAGTTTCTTCCGTCTTTAGATTGCATGTAGAGTTATTCAGATAAGTAGCCAACACTAGGAAATCAAAGCAGATTGACGCTGGGGGCTTTCAAGATTGACCTAGAATAGATGCGCCCTTTCACGTTTGGCTCCATACACATATCCAGTGACGCGACGCACTGAACAATAAATCCACTATATATGCTGACAAGTATTAGCGAAAAGTGTAGTTTTCTTTATTGTTCTTTTAAGGCGAAAGCCTTTAATGTCTCATGCTCACATCCGTCCGGTGTCCGTCCGTCCGGATGTCCGTCTGTCCGTCCGTCCGTTTGGATGTCCGTCCGTTTGGATGTCCGTCCGTCCGTCCGGCCGGATTTCCGTCTGTCCGTCCGTCCGTCCGTCCATCCGGATGTCCGTCCGTCCATCCGGATGTCCGTCTGTCCGTCCGTCGGTCTTTCCGTCCGTCTTTCCGTCAGTGGAATGGCCACTCGCTTTCGCCGAACACACTTTGGAATGTACAAAGTGTCCTTCAATTTTTTGTACCACAGATGTGTTTTTCCAGTTATGTAAATTGTGAATGACAGATCGCACTGCTTCAGCTGCTCTCTGGGTGACGTAGCCTAGTCAGGCACCTTTCGGGCCTTTTGTTGGGTCTCCCAAGACAACTGCAAATTGTCTTGAATACAGTCAGAATGAAAATTACACCATCTCCCACAAAAGGGAACCATGTGTAGATGTGAAGTAGCGGGCGCTAACGCTTACATTGGCGGTGGCGTTGACGCTGGTGCTCATCGCAGCGTTGCGCAGGACAGAAAACTGGGGAGGCGCAAAGCACGCAGTGATGGAGCGGTGTTTCCTACTGGAACATGCCAATCGCTGCTAATGGGCAATGAGAGACAGAAGACTCCGACTGGACACACAGACCCGCAGTCCGCTTTTAGTTAACGCGCACGCTGCGAATTTTTTAGATGTGAAGCATCTTATGGCGAAGCTTAATCCGGTGGTGGTGGTGGTGGTGGTGGTGGTGGTGGTGGTGTGCCGCGTGCCCACCCTTAATGCGCATGCGCAAACAGTTAAAGAAAAAATAAAAATAAAAAAACCTCCTCTCCCCCTCTCTCTCCTCTAGGCATCCCTCCCCACGGCAACCACACCCTCACTGCGCATGCGCCTCCCTTCCTCTCTCCCCTCTTACACTCCCCCCCTCTCTCCATCCCTGCCCGCGGCGTCTAACTCCCCCCTGCGCATGCGCGTCCCCCCTCTCTCTCCTCTCCTACGCTCCCCCCCCTCTCCTCTACGCATCCCTGCCCACGGCGTTCACACTCCCACTGCGCATGCGTGTCACCCCCTCTCTCTCCTCTCCTCCGCTTCCCCCTCTCTCGTCTCGCGACGCCGACGCAGGCAGCGTCTGCTAGCGAGTTTCTTGGTTGAAAAAACCGACTGCTCGCGCTGCACAACCGTTCACTGGCCATCCCGTATATATGGCAATGGATCTTGACCTCCAAGGTGGTGCCGGTGGAAGATTTCTCCTGTGCGTTGTTGAACAATAAAAATCCGCAGCGTGCGCGTTAACTAAAAGCGGAGTGCGGGTCTCTGTGTCCAGTCGGAGTCTTCTGTCTCTCATTGCCCATTAGCAGCGATTGGCATGTTCCAGTAGGAAACACTGCTCCATCACTGCCTGCTTTGCGCCTCCCCAGTTTTCTCTCCTGCGCAACGCTGCGATGAGCGCCAGCGTCAACGCCGCCGCCAGTGTAAGCATTAGCGCCCGCTGCTTCACATCTACACATGGTTCCCTTTAGCGGGAGATGGTGTAATTTTTTTATTAAGGCGAAAGCCTTTAATGTCTCATGCTCACGTCCGCCCGGTGTCCGTCCGTCCGGTGTCCGTCCGTCTGGAGTCCGTCCATCCGTCCGTCCGTCCGGATGTCCGTCCGTCCGTCCGGATGTCCGTCTGTCCGTCCGTCCATCCGGATGTCCGTCCGTCCATCCGGATGTCCGTCCGTCCGGATGTCCGTCTGTCCGTCCGTCCGTCCGGATGTCCGTCCGTCCATCCGTCCGTTTGGATGTCCGGATGTCCGTCCGTCCGTGCGTCCGGATGTCCGTCTGTCCGTCCGTCCATCCGGATGTCCGTCCGTCCGTCCGGATGTCCGTCCGTCCGTCCGGATGTCCGTCTGTCCGTCCGTCCGGATGTCCGTCCGTCCGTCCGTCCGTTTGGATGTCCGTCCGTCCGTCCGGATGTCCGTCTGTCCGTCCGTCCGTCCGTTTGGATGTCCGTCCGTCCGTCCGTCTGTCCGTCCGTCCGTCCGGATGTCCGTCCGTCCGTCCGGATGTCCGTCTGTCCGTCCTGATATCCGTCCGTCCATCCGTCCGTTTGGATGTCCGTCCGTGCGTCCGGATGTCCGTCCGGATGTCCGTGCGTCCGGATGTCCGTCTGTCCATCCGGATGTCCGTCCGTCCGTCCGGATGTCCATCTGTCCGTCCTCCGTCCAGATGTCCGTCCGGATGTCCGTCTGTCCGTCCTTCCGGATGTCCGTCCGTCCGTCCATTTGGATATCCGTCCGTCCGTCCATCCGGATATCCGTCCGTCCATCCGTCCGGACATCCGTTTGGATGTCCGTCCGTGCGTCCGGATGTCCGTCTGTCCGTCCGTCCATCCGGGTGTCCGTCCGGACGGCCGTCCGTCCGGATGTCCGTCCGTCCGTCCATTTGGATATCCGTCCGTCCGTCCATCCGGATGTCCGTCTGTCCGTCCGCCCGGATGTCCGTCCGTCCGTCCGTCCGTTTGGATATCCGTCCGTCCGTCCGTCCGGATGTCCGTCTGTCCGTCCGTCCGTCCGGATGTTCATCTGTCCCTCCGTCCTTCCGGATGTCCGTCCGTCCGTCCGGATGTCCGTCTGTCCGTCCGTCCATCCGGATGTCCGTCCGTCCGGATGTCCGTCTGTCCGTCCGTCCGTCTGTCCGTTGGTCGGTCTTTCCGTCCGTCTTTACGTCAGTGGAATGGCCACACGCTTTCGCCGAACACACTTTGGAATGTACAAAGTGTCCTTCAATTTTTTCTTCAACAACACACAGGAGAAATCTCCCACCGGCACCACCTTGGAGGTCAAGATCCATTGCCATATATACGGGGTGGCCAGTGAACGGTTGTGCAGCGCGAGCAGTCGGTTTTTTCAACCAAGAGACTGGCTAGCAGACACTGCCTGCGTCGGCGTCGCGAGGAGAAAGATGGGGGGGGAGCGTAGGAGAGGAGAGAGAGGGGGGACGCGCATGCGCAGTGGGAGTGTGGACGCCACGGGCTGGGATGCCTAGAGGAAAGGGGGGGGAGCGTAGTATAGGAGAGAGAGGGGGGGACGCGCATGCGCAGTGGGAGTATGGACGCCGCGGGCAGGGATGCCTGCCCGCGGCGTCCTCGAGAGGTAGCTCCTCGAGAGCTCCTCGAGAGGTAGCATGTTTCTTTTTCTATAGTTTCTTAGTACCGCACAGTGTTTTATAGATGTCCGTTTAAAATTGTGTCTAGCGTTTGTATAAGTTCTACTGACGCCATTTCGAACTTTTAGTGTATAAGGGCCTCCAGTGTTTGTGTACACTTGTTCAATAAACTTTCCTTTATCACAATGCTGCCTTTTAGAATCCACTCTATGCTGACACGCATAAGGAAGACTCAAGCGCTTGATAGAAGTCGCATATGATCCACGACCATATGTGTTCGCCGCATATCGCAATGCACATGCTGCAGAATAACAGGAGAAACAGTATTCTGTGAATAGTGCTGGAAAACGGACGGTTGCAGGGCTATTTTCAACTGATTTTCGTTTTCTCCTTTTTCCGTCTGAAGGCGAAAATTGTAGTTTTCTTTATTGCTCTTGTACTGTACCACACATGTGTTTTTCCAGTTATGTAAATTGTGAATGACAGATCGCACTGCTGCAGCTGCTCTCTGGGTGACGCAGCCTAGTCAGGCACCTTTCGGACCTTTTCCTAGGTCTCCCAAGACAACTGCAAATTGTCTTGAATAAAGTCTGAATGAATGAATGTTGCATACCTGCCAGCTCTCCCGATTTGCCCATGAAACTCTCGATTTCTTACCTCTCTTCCCGATTGTGCGATCGCGGCCAGAAATGTACCGATAAACTGCCTCAATCCAATTTCTAAAAAAAAAAAAAAAAATGACGGCAGATCCACGAGGTGAATGATGATGAGATTGGGCGAAGCTCCTGGAAGTAATCATCGGTTAAACCGTGAAATTTCTTCCGTTAATTCGCCCGATAAAAATGACGTGAAACGATTGATTAAATGTTTTATCAAACTTTTATTGCTGGTTTCCGTTATCCTTTCATTATGACCGCTTTGTGGTCGGTGAAATGTAAGCTAAGTGGTTCTTGCACTGGTTGCAGCGGCATCCTTATCCATACGAGCACACACCGACGGCAACGAGCATCGTCAACTACAAACCTGTATCGCGATATGGTTTTGATTATAAAACCATTGCTTTAGAAAACACCTGGCGTCTTTCGTTAAGCAGCTGGCGTCTTTTCGTTTTGCTTTAGAAACATCTGGCGTCTTTTCGTTTTGCTTTTAGAAAACATCTGGCGTGTTTCGTTGGTTTATTTCATCAATCAACGACGTTTTGAACAAAATTTTTATTAGATGTGAAGCATCTTATGACGAAGCTTAATCCGGTGGTGGTGTGCGGCGTGACCACCCTTACTGCGCATGCGCAAACCCTTTAAAAAAAATAAAAATAAAAACCTCCTCTCCCCCCTCTCTCTCCTCTAGGCATCCCTCCCCGCGACAACCACACCCTCACTGCGCATGCGCCTTCCCTCCTCTCTCCTTCTACGCTCCCCCCCTCTCTCCCCCTCTAGGCATCCCTGCCCACGGCGTCCACACTCCCACTGCGCATGCGCGTCCCCCCCCTCTCTCTCCTACGCTCTCCCCCTCTAGGCATCCCTGCCCGCGGCGCCCACACTCCCCACTGCGCATGCACGTCCCCCCTCTCTCTCCTCTCCTACGCTCCCCGCCCCCCCTCTCGCCTCGCGAGGCCGACGCAGGCAGCGTCTGCTAGCGAGTTTCTTGGTTGAAAAAACCGACTGCTCGCGCTGCACAACCGTTCACTGGCCACCCCGTATATATGGCAATGGATCTTGACCTCCATGCTGGTGCCGGTGGGAGATTTCTCCTGTGCGTTGTTGAACAATAAAAATTTTCGCAGCGTGCGCGTTAACTAAAAGCGGACTGCGGGTCTCTGTGTCCAGTCGGAGTCTTCTGTCTCTCATAGCCCATTAGCAGCGATTGGCATGTTCCAGTAGGAAACACCGCTCCATCACTGCATGCTTTGCGCCTCCCCAGTTTTCTCTCCTGCGCAACGCTCCGATGAGCGCCAGCGTCAACGCCGCCGCCAGTGTAAGCGTTAGCGCCCGCTGCTTCACATCTACACATGGTTCCCTTTAGCGGGAGATGGTGTAATTTTTTTTGTTTAATCACGCACAGGAGAAATGCCAATGGCTGCTAATGGGGAATGAGCGACAGAAGAATTCGGCTTTTAGTTAACGCGCACGCTGCGTATTTTTTATTGTTGAACAACGCACAGGAGAAATCTCCCACCGGCACCACCTTGGAGGTCAAAGCGTAAGACTGGTTACGCACTACGACTACGACTACGACTACGACGAGGGACGAACGGGTGCCGCTTTAAGGAGCTTCGCCCTTAAAAACAAAGGGAAACTACAGTGCCAGTATGATGGCGAGTATCGCGAGACCACCGCCGCGGTGTCCCTTCGCGCCCGCCGTAACTGTGCAGGACACACGCACTTCTGGCGCTACCGCACTACGGTTGTTCTAAAGCATGGCCAAGCTCTGCGAGCATCTGGTGCTCACCGGTGTTGTACTGCGTCTGGTTGACTGAGGGAAAGTAGCGAAACCCAGACGCGTATCTTGAAGCTGTTTCAATTATCTGAGCACAAAGCGATGTCTGCCAAGGCGCCCAGCTTGCGAGGTACGCAAAAAAGAAAGCGGGCACAGACCAGCGTGCCGGTAGATTCGAAAGTCACGATATGAGACGGCCAGTACTGTGGTTGTGTGTTCAGCGCGAGACAAGCGACTCATCCAGATGCGTTGAGTTTCAAATAGGACGGGCATTACGAAGCCGTGTGTCGGCTCATATGAACATGAGACGAAGCAAAGTGGGCAGGGAACCATTGTTCGAGACTGGAAAAATATCAGAGGGCTTCAATCGGTGTTTCCGCGGTGAGAAAAATTTATATCCGTTGTTTATTTAACTGGAGACTACCAATAAAAACTTTACAGAGGATGCGTTCGCGATCACAGTAACAGCCATTAGCTGTGTACGCTTCAGTTTGCCGAAAAAAGAGGGAGTCATTTTTGGCTGTCCTTGAATGAAAGTGCAGATTCCGTGTGCCATGCTGTTCACAAGAACCTTGACTGCTGATCTGCAGTGTATTCTGAGCATGTTAAAAAGTGTTGCAGGCACCTTTTCAGGTGACCGTCTGAAAAAAGAATCCCCCCCCCCCCCCCACCAGAGGATTTGAGGAGTCGCTAGCTAGGCAGGTGTGCGGATGGTTCCTTTGTTCCATCATAATAACATTTTCTTTTTTTACTTTGTTGTCGTAGATGCAGGACACGCACGTCTTTGTTTAATATAATTGCATTTCTGCAAAAATTTAAAGTGCCTCCATTTACAACGTTGGAGGCCTAAAACGTCCTTTGCCTGCGTACTTATGGTGCCTAAAACATTGTTTTGCCTGCCTGTTTTTGGCGCCTAAAACACGCCTTTTTCATTCCTAAAAATCCGGCCTCTATCATTAGGCAGCAACTGCCAGCCGATTCAAGTTTCCGTGCAAGCTCTGTGTGTTTGTTTTTTGTTCAAATGATCGATGAGGTGCCATAGTGGCTTGTAAAGTTAGCGTCTTTATGACCGAGACTCGGTCATAGCAAACTAAATAAGACTTCCAATGATCACGCTTCATTTAGGTGGCATTCACTTTTTTTCGCAGGAAATTTTTCCTAGGAATAACTTGAGGGCCGAAGCGCTCCAGGCTGTAGCGAACGGACATTTCGTTCGCGCGAGGCTCGAAGCACTGGCATAAAAAAGCACAATAAATATTGAAAGACACTTTGGTACAACATTTCCCTTTATAAGTACGGAGAACTTGACGGGCCTGGCTTGTCGGCGATGGATGGGTCTTTTGTGGCTTTATCACGCTCATAGCAAAGCACACAATAAAGGCCATAACGCAGCTAGCAATGCTAAAAACCGGGTTATAATGAAGTAAATAGTTAGAAAATATTATAATTAACAGAAATAACCAAAATGGAATTGATATAATTAACTTCAAATTCCTAAAAACGTTTCGGAAACACCCGGCTGACTCCGTCGCCACGCAAGAGAGGGCGCCACCGCCTCATTGTGCCCATCACCCTGGGCTTCGCCGGCGCTGCGTCGCTGTACCTCATCGGGGAACCTCAGGGAACCTGCTGCGGATGTCGCGCATCTCAACTGTCGTAACGAGCAGGAAATTATTAAAATGTAGCATAATGTAGCGCACATGTGGCACTCAAAGTTTGTGAACGCCCCAAACAAAAAGCGGCCGATCCCACGCACTGTGGGAATCGACGTAATGCGAAGCAGCCAGCAAGGAGCAAATCATGCTGCACATAATATTCATGTCATGACCTAACATCTATGTTCATCATACAGTCACGTCGCGCAATACCAATTTTGGTGTATATCAAGCTAGCGAACTGGACGGAAACGCACCATGAGCGTGGCATGTAAATGGCATTGTAGATGACATGCGTGCCAAGATTTTCATGTTACCACCTGCCACTTATGTTCGCTATACAGTCACGTCCCGCAATGCCAATTTTGGTGTATATCAAGCTAGCGAAACGGCCGTGAGCGCGGCGTGAACGTGGCATGCAAGTCACGTTGCACATGACATATCACGATTTCCATATTACCACTTATAATTTATGTTCGTCATACAGTCACGTCACGCAATACAAAATTTGGAGTACATCAAGCCAGCGAAACTGCCTCGAGCGTGCCATGAGCGTCGCATACAAGTCATGTCGCACATGACATGTCATGATTTCCATATTACGACTTCTATTTATGTTCGTCATATTGGAGGCGAGGCCGACCACTGGAGGCGCGGGCGCTGCAATCGCTGGGACGGTCAGGGTTGGATCACGTGATCTCGCCTCGCTGCGGCGAAGGGAAACAGACGGTTGAATGCGTTATTTTAGCCGCGATTTCGCGGCATTTTCCTATTTGAACGGCGTAGTTTTGCTGTCACTTCATGTGTGTGAACTTCTGGAGACTACACAATCCGTAAAAGTGCAGTAAAAGTTATCGGCGGCATGGTACTTCTCTGCTGCGTGCCACAGTGCGCTACGTACGCGAAGGATCGAGGCGTGACATTTCACTTTTACCCCTATTCCGCTTTGGAAGAGCTTGATGCCACTGTCACCTGTCCTTTTTCGATGTTGCTGTAGTTATTTCAACCCCATGAGGTTAAAATGCAACAGCGACCACGAATGTTCATGTAAAAGCAGGACGTTTCAGCTTCCGCACGGGAGCCACCAAAGATGCATGTGCAACCATTCCGATTATGTATGTTTTAATATACGACGTATCGACATGCGTAAATGTGTAGGAAGTTGCCGTCATTACATTTAAAAATGTGCGCCGTTGTCTGGATTTTCAGAGATTAAAGATAAAGCCGAGCAGTCCAGTTATTTTCTCTTTCCGTTATTTTTACCCAGTTCCAGTCTATATCGTGGCCAGTTACTTGTGCGTGTTCGGCCAGCGCGTTCGATGACACCTTCTTGCTTACTCATACATGTGACGCTTGAGTCTTTGCTGAAAGTTACTTGTCTCCACGAAGTGACTTCCCCCCCAGTCTGCGTCCCCCCCCCCCCCCTCCCCGGATGGCCATTTTAGTTGACCTCATGTGTTTCACCGACCACACGGGTTTCCGTCCGTGACTATCGACTTCAACTCAGGGGGTTCCTTGCTTATAGATTACGTCTGTAGAATGGACCAATCGCCACTGTCACTTGTTCTTTGTGTTGTTTTGAACTACAGGCGAAAACATGGTCAGTTTAAAAAACTGATTCACCTTCTAACAGCAGCCGCGAAATGTAGTACTTATTATCAATGATGTAAACCAGTGTCCAGCACTCCTCCAGTGCTGGACACTGGTATTTTTACTGAAACATAAAATTGCCATTTACGTCACGGTAAGCCACACCTTGCAGCATGGTGCGCAAAGTAATACGGCCGGCTGGCACACGGTGTATTTGCTGGCGTAATCGAGCCCGGTCGGGACGGTATTTTTCGATCGCGATTGACCCCTTTGTAGAAGCTGCACAACTGAGCCAATCATCATCCCTATGTGGATTGATGGCGATCGAAAGTGCACCATGTGACAATTAACCGTAGAAAATTTGCGTAATAAGGGGCGACAGATAAATATTGTAATGTTAATGCGTGAGTGTGCGGAGCGTAGAAGAGGAAGAGTAGTGGAGCGGGCGCTTGGACTGTATGGCTGGGCGAATCGGACTGGCCTTGTCCCGCAATTACGCTGCTCCCGCTTCCATGTCCTTTCAGCTCATCTGTAAATAAAGTCATTCCATCGTAACAGTTTGGTGGATGTGCTGGGTCGTCCAGATTGATGTACCCCGCACTTGTCGCTTGTGCTCGAATGCCTACGGAAAGCTGGCCTTGTTTTGAACTCTAAAAAGTGCCACTTTGGTGAACGTCAAGACCTCGTACTAGGCTATCTCGTTGACAGAGAAGGCATACGACCGGACCCACAGAAGACCGCAGTGGTTCGTAACTTTGATCAACCGCGAACAGTGAAAGACCTGCGAAGTTTTCTGGGTCCTTGCTCATATTTCCGCCGATTTATTAAAAATTTTGCACTGCTTATCCCGCCTTCCTTCAGTGCACACCAATGTCGGCGACGATGATTTTGATGACTATTTAGTTTCAGTATCGCTCGACTACCCAGATCTCAGCAACTTCAAGAGCGAGCAACAATGCGACCCTGCCTTGAAACCCTTACTGGAAGCGGCACATGACTCCCCCGGCAAGCCTTTACAATTTCTAATGGCTTGCTGTACAAGAGGAACCACTCGACAGACTTTCTCCCGTTGCTTCTAGTGGTACCGGAAAGCTTGCGCCCAGTCGTCCTTCGTTCCATGCACGATGACATAACGTCTGGTCATCTTGGTTTCGCCCGTACGCTACACCGACTTCGTGAGAAGTTTTACTGGCCGAAAATCTGGAAGACTACGAAACAGTACGTCGCCAGCTGCGTGGTTTGTCAGCGCCACAAGCCAACCACGACTGCTCCGGCAGGTTATTTGCAGCCCGTTTCACCACCGACATCTCCCTTTGAAAAAAGTCGGCATCGACTTGCTCGGACCGCTTCCTAAGACCCCATCTGGCCACCGATATGTTCTAGTGTGCGTGGATCATTTAACTAGATATGCGGAAACAGATGCACTTACATCTGCCTCGGCGGCCGCCGTCTCTTCTTTTCTACTCCAACGGGTCGTATTGCGTCACGGCTCTCCACGGGTTGTGATCAGTGACCGTGGACGGCAATTTATCGCCGACGTTGTTGAAGAACTTTTGCGCCTTTGCGGTTCGTCTTTTCGCCACTCCACTCCTTACCATCCGGAAACTAACGGTCTCACCGACAGGACGCATCGAACTCTTACGAATATGCTATCGATGTACATTGATGCTGACTACAGGAACTGGGACGCCGTCTTACCTTTCGTAACTTACGCATACAATACCGCAAAGCATGAAGTTACTGGGTACGCGCCTTTCTTCCTGCTTTACGCACGAAACCCTCAGTGTTTTCTCGGCACTGCACTGCCTTTTTCGCGTCAGGAAGATCTCTCTATCGCTCAGACATTGTGTCGGGCCGAAGAGGCACGTCGACTTGCACGTCTTAGAACATTGTCCTCGCAAGAACAAAGCAAGAGTCGCTACGATGCCAAGCATAATCCTGTAAGTTTTTTTCCTGGCGACTACGTTTGAATGTGGACTCCCGTTCGTAGAAAAGGACTGCGCCGGAAGTTTGTCCCCAACTTTTCTGGCCCATTTGTGATAGTCGCTCGTCTAAGTGATGTGAACTGCGTTGTCGCCCGAGTGACGGCCAATCACCGGCGTTCGCGCGTTACGCAAGTTGTTCATGTGGCTCGCCTCAAGCAGTACCATCATAGGCATATTTAACTCACTCGGCGAGTTTCGACTGCCCCCGGGGAAAATGTAACGTTAATGCATGAGTGTGCGGAGCGCAGAAGAGGAAGAGCAGCGGAGCGGGCGCTTGGACTGTATGGTTGGGCGAGCCGGACTGGCCTTGTCCCGCAATCACGCTGCTCCCGCTTCCATCTCCTCTCAGCTCATCTGTAAATAAACCCATTCCATCGTAACAATATTAAGGCTGTACCGCAGAGAACCTTGTGCTGATGTGAAATGTTATCTAGCTACAACTCTGAATGAGGCAGGCGCGTGCGTGTGGCTCTCTTGAGTTCGACTCCAATCACATAAGAAAGGTTGCGGCTGCATGCATCTCTAAGCATGCTGGGTTGCTTCCCACAAAGCGGATAACCGTGCTTCATTGGGCTATGTGTATTAAACAGGAATGTAAATTTGCGCATGCTTGTCGTGTCAACCACGGCCTGTTTTTAGATGCAAACCTACAATGAATTAAGGTTGCAACAATTTCTTGCAGGAAAAATATGTTTCTTCGACGAAAGCACGCGTTAATGCCCATTTTATGCTTCAATTCGACACAGAATGGCTCGTTACCTTCTGCTAAAGCAGCGCGCTCTGCCCCTTTGGCTTCCATGTAGGTGGCCATAGCAGAAAACGTCAGCAGTCAAGCATTATGAGGAGCGTAACATTTTTTCGGAGCAGTTTTTTAGCATTTCGTACAGTCAGCGAAGAAGCCGTACCAGTATTTTCTGATTTCGTCGAAGAGAAGTGCAGCCAGAATAATAAAAAAGCAGACGCGAAAGCGACTGCGTGCTGTGCAGGAGATGGCTGGCGGCAGGGTTGCCGTTGGGTGAACATGAAAAGGCGCCAGAACTCACGCCATAAGTAGCCAAAGTAGCCATGTCATTTGATATTATCACTGAATTTCTAGCCAAATAGAACAGAAGCGGTATTATAAACAGAGTTTTTACTATTGATGAATAAACAAAACGATTTTGAATAAGTAAACCTAATAGTTTAAAAAAGAACCATGGCGCCAACTGGAAATTTTCGTCGCCAACGGGGTCCAAAAGTAGCCAATTTGGCGCAAAGTAACCACCAACGGCAACCCTGGCTGTCGGAGCAATCCAACCATGGACGTCACAAGGATGCTTCCGCATGGTGGCGCCACGGCATGTCCTCGCGCCCAATAGTCACGTCACGCAATACCAAATTTGGTGTATATCAACCTAGCGAAACGGCCGCGAGCGTGCCATGAGCGTGGCATGCAAGTCATGTGTCGCACATGACGTCTCATGATTTCCATATTACCACTTGTCATTTCAGTTCGTCATACAGTCACGTCACGCGATACCAAATTTGGTGTACATCCAGCTAGCGAAACGGCCAAGAGAGTGCCATGAGCGTCGCATGCAAGTCATGTCGCACATGACATATCATGATTTCCTTATTACGACTTGTCAGTTATGCTCGCCATGCAGTCACGTCACTCAGTACAAAATTTGGTGTATATCAGGCTAGCGAAACTGCCGTGAGCGTTGCCATGAGCATGGCATGCAAGTCATGCAAGGCATGCACATGACTTGTCATGATTTCCATATGACCACTTGGCATTTATGTTCGTCATATTGTCACTTCACGCAATACCAAATTTGGTGTATATCATTTATGTTCGTCATATAGTCACTTCATTCAATACCAAATTTGGTGTATATCAAGCTAGCGAGCGTGGCATCTGAATGAGCCTTGCATGTAAATCATGTTGTAAATTACATGTAGGTCATAATTTTCATATGACCACCTGCCATTTATGTTGGTCATGCAGAAATGTCGCATCGTACCAATTTTGGGATATGTCAAGTTAAGAAAACGGCCGCAGGAGCACTATAACCATGGCGTGTAAATCATAATTTTCATCACAAGTTATTCATGAGTTTCACGATATGACCAGCCATTCATGTTCGTCATACAGTCATGTTATGTCGTACCAATTTTGGTATAAATCCCATTAACGATACGGCCAGGACAGCACAATGTCGTAGGTGGCTAGATAGATAGATAGATAGATAGATAGATAGATAGATAGATAGATAGATAGATAGATAGATAGATAGATAGATAGATAGATAGATAGATAGAT
Source organism: Rhipicephalus appendiculatus (assembly GCA_030522465.1). Classification (NCBI taxonomy): domain Eukaryota; kingdom Metazoa; phylum Arthropoda; class Arachnida; order Ixodida; family Ixodidae; genus Rhipicephalus; species Rhipicephalus appendiculatus. The sequence goes on along the minus strand of JALIZH010025850.1, from coordinate 10,358 downwards.
AGATAGATAGATAGATAGATAGATAGATAGATAGATAGATAGATAGATAGATAGATAGATAGATAGATACGCTGCATGTCGCCAAAGTTCGCTAAGAAACGTTTGGCATTTAAAAATCTAGGCCCGTATTCACAAACCAACGTCATGCTTACCTCGAGTTTTCCTCATCGCTCTTAAGCCTTTGTTGAGCTTGATGAACAAAGTAGGCCAGTATTCATGAACCAATGTTGTTGTTATCTTTAACCCTGTTACCATTAGGCCGTATAACACATGTAGAGAGTACAGACACTTGAAGAAAACCTGAGATAAGGCCGAGGTTGGTTTGTGAATGCGGGCCCTAGTCGCGTCAGGGAAACCCTACATGGTTACCACAAACGTTGGCGTTATCGACGCTTTGGTAAACGAAGAAGTGGGAACTCTACGAACCTGAATTGCTGAGTGCTCGTGATGCGCAGTTCCTCAGCTTGCACAGTAGAGGAGCTGCCATACGTTTTTACAGCGAAATCTGCTTTCAGATCATGACGACGGCCGATTCTTGAGCCGTAGTTGCCCGCTGCCTCCGCCGCCGGTGTCCGTAACCACTATCGCTCCAAATAACAAAAAAACTAAATAAATAAAAAATACCAAGGACAGAATGGGATCCGAATCCGGGCCCTCTGCGTGGTAGCCCAGAACTCCAACCCTGAGCTACGCCGGTGCCTGAAACTCTGTTGGAAACTGACCCTATGCAGGCTTCATGTCGGGTAAGGAATAGCCTTAACATGTCCAATAAAGCGTTTTAGAACGCCAAAGTAACTACCAGGCGTCACACAATGCCACTTGCGTATCGACTCTGTTGCCGTATCTACCTGAGAGCAAGTACAATTGTTCACTTCTATGAGAGCGCTGGCACCGCTCAAATAACGCATTTTCTTTCTTAAGACGGTTTCTTTGAGTTGAGTACATATTAAAACCTAACGTAACACACTCGACTCTTTCTTATTTAGTAGATAGTTGTGGCAGAAGAAACTAGCACTGTTCAAGAAATTAGAGTTACATGCAAAAACATACAACTGAACGATCATTTGCTGTGTTTACGTACCGAACAAAATACCGGAAGTTTTTCAGTTGGAACGGTACATCGGCAAGTATATCCATCCAGGGTGTCGGTGGGTTGTGTCACCAGCATTGATTTTATATATTCCGGCAATGCAGTACACGTACGCTCCTGACGCACGAACGTTTAATTAATAAATCAGTGCGTATTAAAAGAGACAATAAAGAGACAATAGTAGAGTATCGTGGCGTGCTGCCACAATACTTTACGTTCGTTACTGGGGACTGTGATGATGAGGTAACTGAGTGTGTCGTGTATGCAAAGCAAGGTTTCCATCCCTAGGCAAGCTATTTTTATATTGCCCTTATTCAATTATTATCCAATCGTAGAATTACAGTCATGCACCGTGACCTTGTTTCAAATTACCGGAAAGAAAGTTATGAAATCGGTGTGCTTGAATTTCGGACCACGAGCAATTGCTTTTTGTATTTATATAGCTCTCAATATTTTTCCTTGTTTCTTTACCCAACATACACTTGCCTGTTCATCCGCAAGTGTTTGTAGCTCATGCGGAAATTCCGAATAATTTATTGAAGCAACGCAGCAGGCTCTGAAGTATAGTTCTCGTATAATGTGAATATCTAGTAAACTTATGGCCAGAAGCGCGTGCTGTTTGTCTTGCACAAGGGTTTACACGAAATATATTGTCTTGAGCCTAGTTTTGAGTTATCGGCATGGCCAGTGTAGGGACTGCAGTTTGGGTGGCGCAGGTATTTAGGGTGAGGGGACACAAACGGCAATCATAGAATAAGGACAGGGCGCAACACGTAGCGTTTGTTTCATCTGACCGGTGGCAATTCGCAAAAGATGGCTGTTCTATCGAAGCGGTGACAATTTTAAAGGCGTAGCTCTTTAGGGGCCCGGCTTCTCGTCCATCCACAAAAAACTGACCAGTTCGCGAACGCGAACAAAAGACAGGGACACCTTGAGACAGTGAAACAGCGTGTTCAAATCGGCTGAAGAGGAACGTCTTCTTCGTCCTCGAATATCCCCAGGCCCACTACCTGGTGTCCGTTAAATCCCCCCATCATCGTCTTCGTCCACATGCAATACACACGCGTCAATATAAACTTCAGAAACAGGCAAGAATTGTTCCCAATAATTTGCCTAAAACTGCGCTAAACGCTTCTGAAACGTCTGGCTGATAGTCGCGCCGCGCAGCAGATGGGCGCCAGTACCTCGACAAGCGCAGGATTTCCAAGAAAATTGCTGGGTAGCTCGTCCTAGGCACTTCTGCAGGTTTCATGGTAGTGGAGCTGAATTAAGTGCAGGATTTAGAACTACCCGAAGACCTACACATGAACGCCATTACCGCTTAATGAAGCGCGAGATTTAGGACTACAACCCAGCCTACATAAGAACGACATTCAAGCATAATTTAGCGCGTGATTTATAATAGACCTTATCCAAAATTGCTACCATCTGTCGGAGGTTTGACAAAGCTACCGATTCGGCGCTATGTTGGAGGCTTGTGTCCGAATCGTACTGCTGCCCCTGCTTTAACTTCTTGCTTGTATTTGCTTTGGTAGTAGGCGATGAGGGCATACAAATCTTAGACATCTGTGTAAGGGCCTGTGCACGTCATCGGCGTCTTCTAGTTATTACGTAGACAGGTATTGCGTTTAAAGAACTGGCTCACAACGAGAACAATGTACACGTTTGTCACCCAGCCTGTCATCGTTAAGAATGAACCTTTGAGCGATAGGTAACAAATTTGGTCTGTCTGTTTTCATTGTAGTGAATAAAAGCGTTGTTAGCTATCCGAATATCCTGGGTGTAGTGTAGGATGGTGCGGAGGGGGGCTTTAGTGCGCGAAACGGCTAGGTGCAGCAGTGACATTAGGAAGGTCCTGTTGACTTATTTCACAGCGTCTTTCATCAGGAACAGCCTACGTTGACCTGATGTATTGCACATCTACTCTGAAACAAAATATTGTCTCTTTTTTATTGTTCAAATTAAAAAAAATACCGCTGGTGTAGCCCCCGACGCATGTTATATATATATACGTATATAATTACCACAGGATTAAAATGGAAAATGTTTACGCATCTAACGCGTGCTAAAAATGAACATGAACAGTGTTAGTTGGTCGGCGAGGAGTAGTTGCCAATTAGCTGATATTTTGTTAAATATCCTTCCGACAAGTGCTCGTAGATAACACTATACGCTAAGAATGTTCACGTTCTCATCTCTGCTTTGGGGTCTACTGGCGCCTTACAATGTCAACCCGTTTCAGCAAGGCACTTTTTGGCGAAAAAGCATTTTTGCTCCCCTGTTTACGAAAAGTGTCACATGATTGAAGCATCTGTTAACATTTCATTACTGTGGTAGGAACTTGAATTATTCGGAGTGCGCGGCTGATTGCGCGCGAGTGGGGTGCGATATTGCATAGAAGACGCCGATGAGCTGGGCTCGCGCTGGACGGTCGGTCATGGCGCTAGCATGGGCTGCCTGAGCGGGACCCGCGTTCCCGGAAAAGCCAGCTGTACTGTCACCCAAGGCTCGTGTTCTGGTACAAGTTTTCGTGTCCCGATGCGCCCGAGCTGTGTCCTTGGTCAGTACTGCTCGGGGTAACGGTCCAGACCATTCCAGCGCCAGGCCTTCGACCTGACGTACGCCTGGATCATCTGTGACAGCGTCGTCGTGCCGACCGACGTGCCCTAAGGGTGTGAGTGTGTCGTCGCTGCGCCGATAGACTCTACGGAATAGGCGCTAGGCCCGAGTGTGTTTTATGTGTTGTGCTTGTGTAACGTGTCCGTCAGCCCCGTCCCGTGTCGAGATTAAAGCCTTCTACGTGTTTGTCGAGCCATTCTTGTGTGTGAGAGGCCTGAGCCCACAACATGATCACAATTACACACAGGGTTGGACACCAGGTTTTTCCGAAGGGGATAAGCTTTGGGGAGAACCTGATATTTGATCTTCTTGGGGTAAGTGGGTCTCGCATACAGTGGGTATATACAGTGGGTCTCGCATACAGTGGGTATGCGAGACCCACTGTATGACGTGGTACTGGGTAACATTGAGGGAGCCCGGCCACCTAATGACCCGGCCACTTCGTGGTCGCCAGACAAAACTCGGAGCGATAGGAGTTCCCCTTCCTTGCAAGCGTTCCCGACCTCGCAATCAAGACGGCCAGACATACAGGAAAAAATGACCACTGAAGATGAAAACGTTGCCTCCTCAAGCCAGACGAAGAATGTGGCCGAGCCGGGTGCCGAGTTCATCGCGGTTACAAAGGAAACGGAGGCACGTTCACTGCCAACCTTGCCGGTGCTAAAACCCGCAATCACAGGCATCGATGAATTCGAATTGAAGGCCTTACAGAAGAATGACGGATCTCTGAGGCACTGCACGACAAGGTCGGCCAGATTTTGATAGCGAGTGCCAGTGAAAATGAATATTACTTAGAAGATGGCATTATATACAGGAAACACAAAGCGACGGGTGGGGAAATACTCGACCAGTTGGTGGTACCAAAATACCTTCGCGTGACAGTGATGAAGTTGGCGCATGAAGGGATCCTCGCTGGACACCAAGGTGTAACTCGAACGGTCGACCGAATTGTCGCTGAATTTTACTGGCCAGGGGTTCCAGTCGGAGACCAAACGTTTTGTCAAGTCGTGCGACATTTGTCAGCGAACGGTTCCACGCCACCTCGTGCCACGCGCCCCGTTAGGCACGATGCCTGTTATTGACACACCTTTTTCTCGAGTAGGCATCGATATTATAGGGAATTTGTCTCCAACTTCAGATAAAGGCAACCGTTATATCCTCACGATGGTGGATTTCGCCACAAGATACCCTGACGCTGTCGCCCTCCCATCTACCGAGTCGAAACGTATTGCGGAAGGACTCGTCGAAATGTTTTCCCGGGTGGGTCTACCCCGTGAGATCGTCAGTGACCGTGGCTCCTATTTCATGTCATCAGTCATGAATGAGTTCGGTCGCCTTCTATCAATCAAGCAATTGCCTACCACACATTACCACCCCATGGCAAATGGCTTAGTAGAACGATTCAACGGTACGCTGAAGCGCGCCTTGGGGAAGATGTGCCAAGAGCGACCAAAATGTTGGGACCGCTACCTCGCCGCACTCCTTTTCGCGTACCGGGAAGTGCCACAGAGCAGCATTAGATATTCACCATTTGAGTTATTATACGGGCGCTATATCCGAGAACCAAAGGCTGTATCAAACGTGTTGTGGACCAATTCACGCCTGGATATGGAAACCAAGTCTTCCTATCAGTACATCATGGAACTGCGCCAGCGGCTCGAGCATACGTGCGCTATTGCATTGCAAGAGCTCACGCAAGCAAAACAACGACAGAAGACCTATTATTACAGGAAGGCCAAGAGGCGAGAATTAGCGGCCGGAGACAAGGTGCTTGTCTTACTTCCAGCTGAGACGAACAAGCTGATACTCATGTGGAAGGGCCCTTTCAACGTCATGAAAAAAAGGAGTCCGTTAGACTACGCCGTCGACCTTGGAGACAAGATAAGGGTTTTCCACATAAGTATGTTGAAGAAGTATGGACAGCGAACACCCAGTGAATCGCTAGAAGTAACAGCGGCTGCAATAGGGACAGCTGATGCGACAACACTAGACACTGACGAAGGAACGCTTGCGTACCCACCGCTGGTTCGCACACAAACATGGAAGGACTTCGATGTCTCGAAACAATTAAATGCCGACCAGCGACTTCACGTTTAAGCACTCTTGGACGTCTACGATGACGTATTCTCCGACGTCCCTGGGAAGACGGATGCAATGCAGTTTGAAACTGACCACCACGGCGCCCGTACAAGTACGGCAGTACCCGATGCCATTTGCCGTGAAAAATGCCGTGGAACAAGAGGTGCAGGACATGCTGAAGTTAGGTATAACAGAAAAGTCGACTTCAGCTTACCACGCATCCATTGTCGTTGTAAAGAAGAAAGACGGTACAATGCACCTTTGCGTCGACTTCCGCCAGTTGCGTCGACTTTCACCAGTCGACAGTTGTTAGTCAGCGCCTGTGTCTTGTTTATTCTCCGTCCGTCCTTGTCAAGTGTGCGCTGTTTTGACCTCAGTATGCACAACCAACTAGCTCGAGATGTGTTATTCGACTTCCGCCAGTTGAATCAAGTAGTGCTGCCCGACTGTGAGCCTATTCCTCGACCAGACATGATGTTTGCTAAGCTCACTGGAAGTCATTATTTCTCCAAATTCGACTTCACCAAGGGCCATTGGCAACTTCCCATGGCCGCTGACTCGAAAGAAGCCACTGCTTCTGCATGCGACTCTGGGCTGTGCCAATTTAAGTACATGCCCTTCGGCATTAAAACAGCCTCTGCTGTCTTCAACAGATTGATGAGGGAGGTTGTCGGTGACATACCGCATGTCTATTATTACTTCGATGACATTCTCGTGGCCACAGAAACATGGGAAGAGCACATGAAACCGCTAGACCGTCTGTTTCAGAAAGTACATGCGGCCAAGCTTACAGTAAAGCCGAAGAAAAGTGAAATTGGCTCTTCAACAACCTGCTTTTTGGGCCACGTGGTTGGACAAGGTGCCTTGCAGCCTTTAAAGGATACAGCCGAGAAGATTCGCGTTGCTAAACACCCGGAAACGAAAAAAGAGCTCAGTGTTTTCCTCGGCCTGGCGGGCTATTACCGTGACTTCGTCCCAAATTATGCTGAGCTGGCCCACCCACTCACCGAGCTTACAAAGAAAGGGTGTCCGAACCGGCTAAATTGGCAGACGGATCACGAAGTGGCGTTTATGCAGCTTAGGGAGCTGTTGTCGTGACAGCCAGTACTAAAGGCTCCTGACCTGGCGAAACGATTCGTGTTACGCACGGACGCCTCTTCGAAAAGCCTCGGAGCAGTGCTGCTCCAAGAACACGATGGGCGATTACACCCGGTGTTCTACGCCAGCACAAAGCTTCTTCCACGTGAAGCTGCCTACTCTACAATTGAGAGCGAGTGCCTCGCCATTGTGTGGGCGGTAGACAAGTTTCATGTGCACCTCTACGGTCATCCGTTCGTTCCGCAGTCTGACCACCAGCCACTGCGGTACATCAACACCGCGAAGCACGTGAATAGCCGCGTATTACACTGGAGTTTACTCCTCATGGATTATGACTTTCATGTCGAGTACATTCGTGGCAGCGACAACGTTGGTGCGGGCTGTATAAGTAAAATAGCGGCGGACTCGGACTCGAGGGCATGACCAATCGGAGAGCGCCTGAACTATGTTTACAACACTTACTGTGCGTCATTCATTCCATGTGCAACGCTATTGTGCTACCTATGACTTTCGCAACCACTCCCGCCGTGTCTTCTTGAACTTGGGGGAAAATGTGGTAGGAACTTGAATTATTCGGAATGCGCGGCTGATTGCACGCGAGTGGGGTGCGATATTGCGAAGAAGACGCCGATGAGCTGGGCTCGCGCTGGACGGTCGGTCATGGCGCTAGCATGGGCTGCCTGTGCGGGACCCGCGTTCCCGGAAAAGCCAGGTGTACTGTCACCCAAGGCTCGTGTCCTGGTACAAGTGTTCGTGTCCCGGTGCGGCCGAGCTGTCTCCTTGGTCGGTACTGTTCGGGGTAACGGCCCAGGCCATTCCAGCGCCAGGCCTTCGACCTGACGTACGGCTGGATCTTCTGTGACAGCGTCGTCGTGCCGACCGACGTGCCGACCGACATGCCGACCGACGTGCCCTGAGGGTTTTAGTGTGACGTCGCTGCGCTGATAGTCACTACGGAATAGACGCTAGGCCCGAGTGTGTTTTATGTGTTGTGCTTGTGTAACGTGTCCGTCAGCTTCGTCCCGTGTCGAGATTAAAGCCTTCTACGTGTTTGTCGAGCCATTCTTGTGTGTGAGAGGCCTGAGCCCACAACATGATCACAATTACACACAGGGTTGGACACCAGGTTTTTCCGAAGAGGAGCTTTGGGGAGAACCTGATATTTGATCTTCTTGGGGTATAAATTAATAAAAACAAAAACTAAGGGGGGATGGCCAGGATATTCGTGCGGCCTGTCTGAATTTGTCCGCGATATCACATGGAATGCTTGAAAAATACGCATATAAAAGAAATACGCGCGCAAAGCATCGCACCAAAGGCTACCTCGTTAAACTGTACAATCATAAGCAAACTACATGCAACACGCTTTGCACAATCAGTTCGTTCGCAGGTGATGGTTATGGTGGTAAACAGTTATTAGGCTAAAAGAGAGGTTGTAAGGTAAACAAGCAACTAGTAGGTCAGCTACCTTACAATACAAGGTGGAGTCCCTAGTCAGGGACCCCGTTGGTCGTGGCCGCTGTCCTTGAACGCCGGACCATGGCTTGTTGGTCCGGAAGGTCCTGGCAGCTGAGCAGGGCCCCCTGCCAGTCCTGTCCGGTTGGATTAGGGTTGGGGAATAAAGGATTTGCCTGTCATGCCCATACCATAGAATCGATGACATGAACTGTCTAACAGGTATATGTTATCCCAGCGTAATAAATAAAGTCAGCTGCAGCGCAGGCATGCGTGAGCATCCGTGATTCAGCTTTGAAGCTCAAACAGGAAGCCGGTTTGTCTGTGCCTGCAAGCACACGGCGCAAAAACTGTCTCGTTCTGGTATGACACAAAAAAATTTGGGGACCCTTAAGCTTCGCCTTTAAGAGTTGGAAGCGATAGCGATATCCCGTCCCCTAGTGCCTACTTCAATCACTTAGTGCATACTATGTAATGGGTAGTATGCTTTAAACCAGGAGCAATTATGCACGGCAAATGTGGTTTTCGAACTTGCAATGCACCCACTACGTGGTGTTAAGGGAATACGCGCAGTAAGGTGTGTGCCGTTTGTAATGGGTGGCTGGCTTTAAACTATGAAATCGTTATGATAGTCACATATTCTGACGCCCGATGGGAATGTACGCTTGTACCACGCAATATTCCTGGGATATTACATGTTATATTGTGACGCCTATATAAAGGACGCTTGCGTTTGCGAAGCATGCAAGTTATTTTCACTGCATTTCCAAGCAGAGGAAGTTATTTTAACAGTATTTCCAACCAGAGGCATGGCTGTGTGGTAGAACACCTGCTTGCCACGCAGACGACCCGGGTTCGATCCTCACTCGGACCCAAAAAATTTTATTATTTATTTTATTTGCATCTTTCTCGATTTTTCGGTCACGGACAAGATGATGATTTTTCGGTCACGGACAAGATGATGATTTTTCGCTCACAACCAACGACGCCGACACCGACGCCGACACCGACGCCGACACCGGAATTTCTGCGAAACGAGCTCTTTAACGCTATCGCGTTAATAGTATTCTCTGATGAGTGCCGATGCTGTCACAAACCGCATCTATTAAGAACGGTGAACGTAAACACGGCGTTAGTCGTATGCAGTTGCCGGAGCAACAGAACGATCTGCCGCGTCTCGTCGGCATCGAGGAAATCTAATAGCATGGAGGGTAGTTTCCTGGAAACGTTTTTTTTTTCAGCATCCCAATGTGATCAATCTAAGCAACACGGAACAGGAAAATATATCGGCCGCCTCACGTTGATACGCATAAGCGTGCGCAGGGTTCCCCTTCAGGGGGGGGGGGGGGGGCGAAGGTTCATCGCAGCGCCCCCCCCTCCTTAATAAGTCAATGTATGGGGCAGACTTTGCGCCCCCCTATCTTAGGTGACTTGAGGGGGCGGCCGCCCCCCCCCTGCCCCCCTCGTGCGCACGCCTATGTTGATACGTACGCTCCGTGAGTGCACATTCGGAGCGCGCTAAGCCTTATACAAGGCGGAAATTCGCAAGGCGGTTCCTATGTAGCAGCAGGTTTTGCATAAGGTATATTACGCCAAGACTTGGGCAAGAACTACATTAGCGTTGCATTACCCCAAGAATTTTTTGTTATTTCTTCAGTAGTTCATTACAGACACTGTCTGCAGCAGTTTCGTTCCGCCGACCCAACCCTGTGGTGCGGTTTGGCTAAATTAACTATGTGACTCCAAGAATTTGGACGCGTATTTGAAAGTAAAGCCTTTGCAAAGTGTCGTGGTGAGCAGACTCTGGAGCTGTCTTGATTTTAACGCGATAGCGTTGAAGGGCTCGTTTCGCAGAAGTTCCGGCGTTGGCGTCGGTGTCGGCGTCGGCGTGGTTGGTTGTGAGCGAAAAATCATCATCTTGTGTGTGACCGGAAAATGGAGAAAGATGCAAATGAAATAAATATTAAAAATTTGCGGGTCCGAGTGAGGATCGGAACCAGGCCGTATGCGTGGCAAG
>JALIZH010025849.1:0-10969 GCA_030522465.1 Rhipicephalus appendiculatus | reverse complement strand
CACTCGCTCGTGAATTTTCTTTTTATTTACACATGAGCTCACCGTGAAAAAGGAAAAAAAAACAAGAGCATGATGGGAATTGTGACACGAGCCCGAAGTGGTAGTGTCTTCGGAGGAGAGGTTAACTTATGGATGCAGGCGTGCTCTCGGCTATTTTTTTCCCTTATGGTTGAAGCACATTCCGTTCCTCTAATTTGAGTCAAGGGTTGCGAAAACTTCGTGACGTCATAATGGCGTTGAAGAGGAAGAATCGGAAAGGGAGGGCACGCTGCTGGCCGAGCTTCCTCCAATCAGCGGCGGCTGAATGGAGAGTCCATTACACCAACACATCGAGAAAACGTTGCCAAGTGAAGTGATTATTTTATGTCCAGGTTCCCCGTTAGGGTTAAAATGATAGGCCACCGGCGGTGCGCCGAAATTATTGCGCGGCGGCGGCGGCGGCGGCGGCGTGGTCACTCTGGAAATTTCGGCGGCGGCGCGATCGGCGTGAGCAAAAACGGGCAGCGGCGGCGGCGCGGCGCGGCGCGGCGGCGCACAGCTCTACTCATACGTATGGGAGGCGACACATCGAACGAGCAACCGCGAGCAACACAATTTACAACAATATGGCGGCCAATTTGGGGCACTTCGTCGTTCTCACATTTTAACATGGAGGAAGAAAATACAAAGGAGGGAGCATTACGTCACGCAGCCAGCGCCCGTCTTGAAGCCAGCCATGTCGGCCCAACACGTGACCTTTTGCGTCAGGATCACGCAAGCAACGAGACTTCCCGAGACTTCGGGGTATGCCGCCCGGTAGCTTTTAACCGAAGCGCGCTTGTTCGGCGCAGACCACCCGGTTCACGCCATAGAGTTTCCTAAAATTAACTAGAGGGGACTCTGGCGCTGCGATCGTTCAGCCACCATGGTATGGTGGCTAGAGGGGGAGGTGGCGCGAGCGCTGCGCGAAAGGCGATCCGCCGTTTCATGACACGTAGCGGTGGCGCTGCAGCTCGCAGTAAGATGCCTGTCCGCCGCGGTGGCCGCGGCTTTCCATCTAGTGCGGACACGGCGCCCATTTCATTATTGGCTGCTCGTTTTGGAATGAGCACGTTAATACATCTAAACTTTCGGAACCGCGCTGATGCGGTGCAGGTATCCGATACTTACGTTAAGGTCCCTGTAATATTATAATACTTTTATTTCACTGCACTCCCTTTTGGCTAAGAGCGTTCGCTTTTTTGGGACGGTAGCCTGTCGTCCTAGTGTGCGATGTGCGGCTGAAGTTCATAGCAACCACACTCGCTAAAAATATAGCTGGGCTAAGGTGTAAGATATACTGCCGTTGCTCGTGTCAACACGACACCACTTTTACTCACTACACGCAGACTTCAGAGACAAAAATTTATTTTGCATACAAGAATAATTTACAAGAACATATTCAAATCTCAGGAACATACACGAAGCCAAAATGAAGCAAGAAAACACATTCCACACATATAAAAAAACAATTTAAAAACAGAACATATTGAGAAATAATGCATAAACAGAACATACAATAAAATAAGATAATAAGCACAGGTCTATCGCAAATCACACAAACTTTACTTTAAACAGTGCACTAGTAACAGAATACAAATACAGATAATGTGAATTATCTTGCAAAAAAAGTGAAGAAAAAGCATCTGTAAGTACTTATGAGATTTCTTTGGACACAGAAATGATGTATGTGGAGCAGATGACGTCAAGATGCGTCTTCTCTCTGTGCTTCTGGTTGGGGCTGAGCTCTCCTACTTCTCCAAATTCTTTGCATGGGATGAGCTTATCAACATGCCGAAGCAGATCTTCAGCCATTGCCACGTCAGTGATGTCAAGTGAATTTACTTTTGTGGCTTGCAAACGTTCGCGTGAATTGAACTGTCATTCGCAACGAACAATACCACATTTCAAAATACAAATTTTCGCGATGTAGTGCACATACTGTGAAGGGCGTGACATTGTCCTCTCCAGAAATCGGCTGTCGAGTCCAGTAAGCGCTGGGCCATCGGCAGTTCCCCCACATCAGGCAGACCACTTCCCACGTTAATTCTTTGCGCGAAACAGCCACAACTGTGGCTTCTACTTGAGCTCTGGAGAGTTGACTTCGGGGAAGGCGCTTCTTTCTTCTGAAACGTCTACCTCGTCAGCACAAGCGGCATTATTTGCCTCGTGCCTCGTCTTTCTTTTCTGAGGTGCCTTCTTCGACAAATACTGGGGGAGGTTGGGAAACGCAGTCGGAATCGCATCGCTTGTCAGCACAGGTCGATCGCGAGGAATCGTCACTGTCTCACCGTTGATCGTGTGCGTAAACGATCGCACAATGTACTGCTCATCAAAATGCAGTTCTCAGATTCTTGAGCTTGCGTCGAGAACTTGATCTGAACGTGGCACTGCACGCTGTCATGCTTTTTCTTCACTTTTTTGCAAGATAATTCACATTATCTGTATTTGTATTCTGTTACTAGTGCACTGTTTAAAGTAAAGTTCAGGCTTTTTCGGCACGTAGAACAACGACACACGTTGGCCAGATCTCCTCGATGAGACGTACCCGGACGAACAGCCGGGTGCGAAGCAGTGTGTCTGCGTCGTTTTCTTCTTGACGCCCGAGTCCATACTGTTAGCAGTAAAGCACGAAAACTTGCACAGACAATCTGCTTAGCGTTTTGCAAAACGGCGCGAAGAACGAGCGAAACACACGACGAAACGCGGCACAGCACATGGAGGGCACAGCACGAAAGAAAGCACGTATGCGAGCGCAGCGAGCATCGAACTGTAAGGTCCCTCTATTTTTCAAAGGTAGCGCAAACCATTGTCCAAAAAGGAAAGGGAGAATGTCCTCCTCGCCCTCTGCGTCTCTCCTCTCTTCTTCGCCCTTTTGTGCTCCCCTATTGGACCAGCCCCGACACGTGACCAGTTTTCCCCGATGACCCCTCCGCTTCTTGCTCTGGCGCCTGAAAACGACGCCATTATTGGGCGTAGAAACACCGCCACACGTGCGCGCTGTAGGTGAGCGCAGGCTTCTTATAGCTTTTTGCAGTTTGAAAGATGCCATCGGCTGCAGCCAGATGCCAACTTGTTGCGCTGTTGGATGCTCGAACAGCATTGCCAAGGGTGACAAGCTTTTTGCTGTTCCTCGATCACTACTAAACCCTTTCGCGCATATTCGCCATTCGAACTCTTTTAGATGAAGCTAAGGCTCGATACTGATGCCTAAGTTAGACAAAAAAAAAGAAAGCGGCGTGACATGATCGGCCACGCTTTCTCGCACACAATATTTACAGCGAAATCCTTAGTGTTCGCAATTTACTAATTGTTTTGCGAAAATTTTACTGCAACGTTTGAGAAAAATATTTTTTGCAAGATCTCTGTTTTCTCGCTCGGCCCGTAGATTTTACAAAATTTATTTGCCAAAAGTCGTTAAAAACTTACTCTGAGAAAGTCGGAGTTGTGATGAGATGTGTACGATAAAGAAAGAGACATGGCAAGTAGCATCGATTGATGAGCGTAATTTACTTAGCAATATGCTGCAAAACTGCCCGTACGCAAACTATAATTTTAAACGCATGTTTGTTCTGTCAACGAGATTGAACGTCTTTGATTCGCTACAATAATTGTGTTTTCTTTGTTTCAACTAATTATAAATCTGTGATCAATGGAAATTAAAAAAGTTATTTGCATTTGGAGGCTTCATTACTGAGGGGACCTGCTCGTTGTTCTCGCCCAATTAGTGACGGACGCGGGAGGGTGCGCTCACGAGGTTACCGTTAGCCAATTAACGAAGAAAAATGTCCATGCTCTCCTGTGAACAAAGGGGCGTATTTTAGCAATAGGAATACCAGCATGACATCTCACAAACTGAGCACACTGGAAGAGTCTCCAATTAAAGAGCTAGGTTCAATTAATGAGCACGAGCAGCACGCGACGGAACCAAAAAGATATTTACCCGAGGGGGCAACAGAAGCGCGTGAACGCAGTTCGAAATTTAAAAGAATGTACGCTGGGGATATTTAGAAAATAAGTGCCTCCGCCGCGTTGTGTGTTCATAATTTGATGTAGCGTCTGATTTTCCAAAATGCGTCTTGTGAACAAACACCGGTATCCGAAAAGAAAAACGGCAGCTGTAAAGACTGCGTTTAACATGTTCTGCCTCTTGTTCACCTGGTGCGAGCGACGCATCCTACATTTATGAAGTCAAATACAATGAACGAATGCTAGGTTTTCATGTTGTCAAAACAGGTCCCAAGTCCAGAAAGCTGTTCGCGCGTAAGGTGCCGCAATGGGATTTCTAATATACGCCGGCACCAGTGTGCGATTTGTTGCTTACAAAACGCGAAATGATAGCTAATGTACCGACTAACCACAAACTATTTTTTACTACACATCTTACGTACGAACAGCTGTGTGAATCTGCGCCCACAATTGTCGCATTTCCAAGCAAGTACAAGCAATCGCTTCGACGCACCGCATGCGGGCCGGGCGCGTCTTGCCAGTCTCGCCCAATAATGGCGGCCGGGAGTGACGGGCGAGGAGGAAACGGGGCTGAGAGGAGGAGTTTGCGCTACCTTTGAAAAATAGAGGGACCTTATCGAACTGCCTGCAGCAGCGCCACAGGGTGTCCGCGGCCGTTTCATGAAGCAAGGGAGCGCTCTCTCTCTTCCGCCGCAGTGCCGCTCGCGCCACCTCCCCCTCTAGCCATAGAGTTTCCTATAAATACACTAGAGGGAACTCTGGCACTAGTGTCGATGGGGGCTGCAACACACGGTGCTTCAGCCAGCATGGGAATCATGGGTAGTACACAAATTTGCCTAGTCTTGCCTAGTCTTCGTTCTCTTGGCTGCGTATGGCCCGAATTCGCTTTGCCGCAATACAATGTTCAACAAAGGTTTAGCAGTTACGCTTCACCACCTTCACCTTTTTAGGATCACGATTCAAATATGCTCACGAAGTTCACAACGGTCCATCCTTTTATCCGAAACTGAACGAAAACGCACCAATAAACAAAGCCACAACTGCGTTTGAAGCCGGGAAGCACGAAGACTAGGCAAATCCGTGTACTACCCATCATTCCCATGGTGGCTGAACGATCGCAGCGCCAGAGTCCCCTCTAGTTAATTTTAGGAAACTCTATGCCTCTAGCCACCATAACCATGGGAATGATGGGTAGTACACGGATTTGCCTAGTCTTCGTGCTTCCGGCTTCGAACGCACTTGTGGCTTTGTTTATTGTTGAGTTTTCGTTCTGTTTCAGATAAAAGAATGTACCGTTGTGAACTTCGTGAGCGTATTTGAATTCGTGAGCCTAAAAAGGTCAAGGTGGTGAGGCGTATCTGCTAAACCTTTGCTGAACTTCGTATTGCGGCAAAGCGAATTCAGGACACAGGCAGCCAAAAGAACGAAGACTAGGCAAATTTGTGTACTACCCATGATTCCCATGCTGGCTGAAGCGCCGTGTGTTGCAGCTCCCATAGACACTAGCGCCAGAGTTCCCTCTAGTGTATTTATAGGAAACTCTATGGTTCACGCAGGAGGTTCAAAAACGGAACGCCACCGAGAACTAAAACCTACCGCGCGCTCTGACGTTTTGATCACGTGTTGGGCCATAGCCTCCTATATACTTTCTGTGCCTGCTTGATCCCCGCACTTTCCATTCTGCTGCGCCGTCGCGTCTAGTTCACGCTGAGCCGACAGGTGGGAAAAAACGAAATAAGGAGGGAGAGGTTTTATGATAATTCAAGGGGAAGCGCTTTACTGTTTGAAGCAAGGTCGGGTTGCCTTAGAACGCGTAGCTATAAAGCGAGATTCTGTAACGAAGAAGAACAATGTACATGCTGTGGGGGGAACTAAGGAAACGATGGAACATGTACTGATTGAATGTGGCGATATCCACCCAGATATACGTGTGGGCACGAGTCTACATGAAGCCTTGGGTTTTAGGGACAACAACGGAAAGCTGAACACGTCCGCGATAGAAATAAGTAAGAGACGGTTAGAGTATTGGTGGCAGAAAAGTAGAGATAAAGGACAAAAATGAAGAATGGGAAAAATAAGGTCATTCTGCCTTAAAGGGACACTAAAGGCTAATAACAATTTATGTCAGAGCGAAAGCTCAATGTATGACAACGTCTAAAATGGCAATATTATCAACAGCAGTGCCCTACTTACCGAGAAATTAAGCTAAATGTATCACACGACGTGCGCCACGAGTGGCACATTTGCGAAACGATCCGTGATGACGTGAGAGCTTCTGGCTACAATAATCTGTAGTAATCACTACAGCTGCAATAAAAAAAGAAGCTTCCGTGCATTACAACACGTAATAAAATGCTCCTTGTCCGTTTCTGTTTGATTCATAGAAAAAGGAACCGCCTAGGAAAGGCGCGAGTGGTTCAAAAATTGCGTTTTCGCTTGGTTAGGCTAGAGTCACTGGAAAAATTTCAGAGTACCGCAAAGGTAGGCTGCACGCGGGCAACATTGAGCGGCGGCGGCCATTTCCCTTCCAGGCTGTCCGGCGCGACGGTAGCGTGCGTGAAGACGAGACCCATCCTTCCCCCCTCTATGTCGTATTACGCTCGCCTGAACTGGAATATATGGGTGTGTTTCTTCAAGAGGATATTAGAACTGATATCAAGTCATCGATGGTTATAAATGAACAGCGCGGTAAGCGGCGTGGTTGTGAATGTAATGTGCGGCGATTGTCGCCATGTGCTCGCGAACTCTCTTCATGGCTCCCTCAGTCTCGTTTCGTGTCACGGGTGTGTTCGCTACGTAAGGAGGTGTATGTGCTCAGTGACTTCATTTAGGACGCCATTTACTTGGACGCTAGGTGAATCTCGCGTGTTTGCGCTAACTTTGAAGTCCGCTGAATGTGCAGTCGCTGTTCAGGTTCACTTCACAGCGCGATGCCGTGTTGCTCTCGGCATCGATGGTGCGGCAAGCGGCATGATTGTGAATATAATGTGCGGCAAATGTCGTCATGTGCTCATGAACTCTCTTCATGGCCTATCAGTCTTGTTTCGTGTCACGGGTGTGTTCGTTATGTACGGAAGTGTATGTGCTCAGTGACTTCATGCAAGACGCCATTTACTTGGACGCTACGTGAATCTTGCATGTTTGCGCTAACTTATGCCATCTGTTGAACGTGCAGTCGGTGTTCAGGTTCACTTCACAGTGCTCGATTGCGTCCTTCGATTGATCGCTGAATCATACCTCGCTTGCGCACCTTACTTGCTGTTCAGCTTATTGATATGCGTAATAGGAGTGGTGTGTGTACGGTAATTGAAAGTTGTCCGCGACGTATATGTCTCTGTTTGGAACGCCAGCAGCCCATCGTACGGACCGGTTGGCGTGCGGTAGCTACTACCGTATGTTACCTGCGAAGGCGTCGTCATTTCCTAACTGATTCGTAGAAAAATGGGCGATTAAAAAGTGACTGACAGCACTTGATTGACACGAGATGAGGCGTGTTCTTGAGATTTTGCTGTGTTCCGAGATAAAAGTTTTCTTGTTAACGTCGGCAGCGCGTAAGCAGCTGGGGGGTGCGGTTCAATTTCAACTTTTTTTTTCATTATGCACGCTTATTGAAGCTTTCTCGGCACAGTACCTATTAGCTTTTTGGTTAGAAATAGCATAGCCCAGAAATTTTTAAAGCATATGTTCAAGGAACACCGTGTCTCAGCTGAAACACGTACCTTATGCACTGAAAGTGTCGCGAACCAACAAGCCCAGCAACAAATTATCGCAAGAAACATTCTGTTTCACGTTTATCTGAGCAGTTGGAGTACGTGAGAAGGCTATACATGATTAGGACGATAAGGAAAAAAAAGCTCGGACCGTAAAATTCACGTTCTATTTTCATGCCGTACATTCAGCTGTTCCAACTGGCCCAAAAATAAGTGTAGTTCACAGCGAAAACTACATAATACTTATTTTTATTGTGACCATTTTCACCGACTAAACCGTATTGTAAGGGTACGCTCGGCGGAATACAACGTGTTAGCATAATTTTCTTTTTGCAATTAACAACATCCTATGATACCATTTTCTACCAGCAAGTTTCATGCGCAATCATCTGTCACGCTTGAGTATTGCGACATGGCAAATGATCATGCCACAATTGCCGTCAAGGTCTTCCAATATAAAGTTGTTATTTTTAAAAAAATCTTTGATTCTTCTCACATGCATGACAAGTTTACTCGAAATGCATGCACAGTCTGTTCAAAAGATACATATGTAAAGAGCCGAGCGAATGGAGGGGCATATGTAGCGTGTTGTTTTCAATCACTAAGCAGAGCGAACGGATAAGGTGAAGTACCCTGTCGTGATTGAGCCTTTCCAGCAAACTTCGCATAGGTTATTGCAGAAACGAGTGTTCTTCGAGGGGGGCGAATTCTTTACAACGAACTCTGTGCAGTCACGTATAACGCCGTTCTTCGACGTTTTTCGCACACGGAATGTAAAAATAAACGAGACACTCAGATCACGTTCGGTTGATACTAAGCTATACTTCCTCGCATCTGCATGGCGAGTTAGAAAAGCGACGGAATACTCCTAGGGCCTGTGGTAATGCTAAAAGCCCGGTCACGCTGCGCGTTCAACGCGCGCGCACCCAAAGCGCTTGGAAGGGATATGGCGGTGGGAGGTCACGTGATGCGAGTAAACCAATCGCATCGGCGGCGGCGCGCGGAAAACAGATGCGATACTCTGAAATTTTTCCAGTGACTCTAGGTTAGGCTGGATAGGTGACGCCATCTAGCGGAGCCCAGTTGCACCAAGCAAGCAGAGTATTGTTCAATGGCGGTTGTTGTTGCTGTGGCTCCCGCTACTTTCGCTCTGCTGCTGCTAGTGTCGGCGGCCGCGCAGTAAAGGCGGGCAACGTTGGGCACGGAAACAGTGACATCAGAGATTCTGAATGCTTAGGCGGGTGATTTGAAGTGCGCTAACGCGATGCGGACCACTAAAACGTGATTTTATTTCAAAATAAGCATTTCCTTGGCACGAAAGTAGCACTACGAGGTTTCTGGACCGCTATTTGAGCAATCAACGTCGACTTAATATTTCACTTTAGTGTCCCTTTAAGAGGCAGAGAGATGGACCGTGAATTTATATTTTTCTTTGCTATAATAACATAGATTTAATCATTGTAGATAAGGCATTAGGCCAACACAAAAAGAAAGTTTTTTTTCGAGCCTGGTGGCAGGCATGTCACCGCCCCGTTATAAAGGGGACGCTCATAGCATCCATCCATCCATCCGTGCAGACGACGTGTAGCCTCCCTGCTTACGTAGTGAGCATCGCAAAAATTATAAAGTTCTTCGACGTAAATGTGGAAACGCACTATTATAATGATCTTGGACAACTTTTATATCATTACTAAGCATTAACGTGAGTAGAAATACAGTGTATAAGTAAACACAAGCGTATGAATGCGGATTGTGTATCTCGTCTTTCGTGCGCGCGCAGCGTCGTATGCACGCTAAACTGATACTTGTCCTCAAGAATATTAAACTTCCAGTACCCCAGGGTTTCGTAGGTGAATCTACAATACTTGCAGCTGCCTCGCCTTTAGCGGCTCTGGCGGCATTACGTTGCGAAGCACGAAGCTGCGGGTTGGATTCGCGCCACTAAGTCGCATTTTGACGAACTTGAAATGCAAATACGCTGCTTACTTTAATAAGCGTACGTTAAAGCATGGCTTCCTGAGCGCCGGCAGGCTTCCTGCCGGTACGCAATCTCGGAAGCCATGGTTAAAGATTCACATCTGATCAATGCCTCGCATACTCATTGCGGTATTGCAGTGAAAACCCAGAAGTAACAACGCATATTACCTTCTTCTTGGCATCAATGTTTATTTTGTTGGCATCCTGAAGATCCACATGAGCAGTAAGAAATTCCAAACAGCAATGAAAAAATAGTACAGTGAAGCAGCTGCAACAACACAATTTACAGTTTTAGAACTTTCCTTGACAACGGCTTGTGGTGAAGTGCCTTCCTCACATCGTGTTTGTCAGTCACACCCAGGGCATAGTTGGTGAACACAGGCTTGCAAAATTTCATGCAAACAAGCTCTAGAAATTGCAAACGGTGCTCAGTGCAAACACTCTCAAAAACGTTATTGTTTGCCATTGCAGAGACAGCATTGCTGACTGTTTCCTGCAGAGGTCTTGGCATTGATCTGCGCTTGCTTAAAATGAGCTCAATGTACCTCTTTAAAGCATACAAAACATTAACAAGCTCACTTGAGGGGTACAGTAACCCACCTCTATCTTGGTGCCTAATCAGACTGTCAATAGGGGCTGAGGATGCTGGCTTTGTTACAACGGAAATGCAGGAGCTGCAAGCAATCTTTTCTTGTACGACACGGGCCACGAAGCCTCCCACCATTGCAAGTGCTGCAGTGTCCACAGTCGGAAGCAAGCCTGCAGGACTTCTTAGGAGGTCTTCAAGTCCTAGCTTCGACTGGAAACTGACTTGCTTGCCCTTCTTTCTCTTTGCTTGCAACTTTAAGTGCATCTGAGCCATGGCTTGATGAATCCACTACGTTACTGGTCTTTGAAGCAGAAATTATGCCAGTTTTTAAGGCCTTTTCGACACCAGACAAAACAGCCCGAACATCAGTCTGGTCATTACTGCCTGCTGACCTTCTCAACCATCCAAAAAAGGATTCAATTGGGTCAGAAGAGAATTTCCTCGTCAGCACAAACTTGAAGGAGACTACATCTAGTAGGTATCTGGTGCACTCAACATTGGACATCGTTGTCAGCATAAGTGCATGATATGTTTCCTTAGTGAGGAATTGCTTTGATTGGCAGCCCCGTCTCAAATCTTCAAGGTATTCCAAGAAAGATGACATGAGCCACACAAGACGCTCATCAGAAGCGGACTCGTACTGCTTGCAGTCCGGCATGTTCTTGTGTATGTGTTGCACACAGTTACTCACGTCCATCAAGACGAA
>JALIZH010025846.1:0-15531 GCA_030522465.1 Rhipicephalus appendiculatus | reverse complement strand
ATGATGATAAGGCAGTATGATAAATGGCTATTAATATAAGCATTATAAAGCGAGATAAGAACATGAGGTTGAAAAAATGTACGTGTTTGCTAAAACTGGTCAGCTAAAAAAGAAGAGGGGGCCACAGTTAGCCCAACACTCGCGAAATGGGAAAGACAAAGGCGACGGCGAGACTCTATCATCATCATAAACCTGGTATGTGCCCTAGAAATTGAGCAAATTCTACTACTCATCACTGGTCCATTAAAAAGGTAGAAGGCAACAGTTAGGTCCAACACCGCAGAAACGGGAAAGGCAGCGGCGCTAAAGTGATGGAAGACGCGCAAGCGATGGAAGGCCTGCACCGGCGAAGACGTGGCTATAGATCTATGAGAGGTACAAACGCTTGTCTCCAGCGAGAGTTTGCCTCTGGTTGAACATTCATGTCATGTATGTGACTGTATGAGAGGTGCGAATGCTTGGTTTTAACGTGAGTTTTTGTCTCTCGAGTTTGGACATCGGTGTCGTGTTTGTGACTGTGTGTGGTTTAGAGTCAACGTAGAAACAGCCTAGCATCATGTAGCTAAAGGCTGGCAACGACCTAGAGGCAACCGAGAAAGAACCCTCATCATCTAACTAAGGCCTAGAAACAACCAGATAATTCTCCAGAGTCGCCCACTTTAGCTGTTTCAAGGCATCTGTGGCTTAGTGCTTAGTCATAGCTACGCACATTTTAGAGCGCCGCTCTTAGGCGCACGTTCCTACATTGAGCGGCATCGCCGTCGGGGGCGTAACCAATCGACATGAAAATATAAAATAATGAAAAACCGGCAGATCCCACGCACTGTGGGAATCGATGTCATGCGAAGCAGCCAGCAAGGAGCAAATCATGCTGCACATAATATGCATGTAATGATTTACAAGTTAGGACCTGTCATTTATGTTCGTCATACAGTCACCTCGTGCAACGCCAATTTCGGTGTATACCAAGACAGTAAACTGGACGCAAGCGCACCATGAGCGTGGCATGTAAATGGCGTTGTGCATGACGTGCATGCCAAGAATTTCATGTTACCACCTGCCACATATGTTCGTTATACAGTCACGTCTCGCAATACCAATTTTGGTGTATACCAAGCTAGCAAAACGGCCGCGAGCGCACCATGAACGTGGCATGCAAATCACGTTGCACATGATTTGTCATGATTTCCATATTAGCACTTGTCATTTATGTTCGTAATACAGTCACGTCATGCAATACCAAATATTGTGTATATCAAGCTATAGAAACGGCCGCGAGCACGCCAAGAGCGTTGCGTGCAAGTCATGTTGCACATGACGTGATGATTTCCATATTACCACTTGTCATTTATGTTTGTCATACAGTCACGTCATGCAACACCAAGTTTGGTGTATATCAAGCTAGCGAAACGGCCGCGAAGCGCGCCATGAGCGTGGTATGCAAGTCATTTATGCTCGTCATAGAGTCACATCACGCAATACCAAATTTGGTGTACATCAAGCTAGCCACACTTCTGCGAGCGTGCCATGAGCGTGTCAAAGAAGTCATGTGACTCATGACAAGTCATGATTTCTATATTACCACTTGTCATTTATGTTCGTCATACAGTCACGTCACACAATACCAAATTTGGTGTATATCAAACAAGCGAAACGGCCGTGAGCGCACCATGAGCGTAGCATGCAAATCATGTTGTACATGACATGCACGTCATTATTTTCATTTACTATCTGTCATTTATGTTGGTCATACAAACATGTCTCATGGACGAATTTTTCGATATATCGAGTTAAGAAAACGGCCGCAGGAGCACTACGTCCATGGCGTGTAAATTATACTTGTTGTACCTGTCAGTGCTCTCCATTAAAGTTATTCGGCTGCCCATTGGCTGCAAATTTGTCTGACGAAGTTTCGAGACCGGGACGTTACAGTAAACTTGCTTGCTGTGGGTAATTTTTAAGTTATCTTCTTTCGCTTAGCGCATTTCCATTCTGTGCGCTTAATGAAATGAAAATTTTATGCAGCGGACATAATTTGGACATAATTATGCTTCAGTGATATTGCAGCTTAATGATCCTGCAGTGTCGAGCAGTCTTTTTTTTCTTTTCTTCTGGCGGGAGCACATACGTAAACTACCGCTACGAACACTTGGTAACAGCGATGATTCAATGTCCCACTACAGCAGAATCGCTTGGCGCGGAAGTGCTTCACGACTGTTAACTACTGAGGCTGTTCCTGGGCAGTGAGGCTATTCATTGGCAACCTCAATCACGCACACTTTCACTGCACCATTGTCTACTGCCAGCAGTATATAGCGGTGCGCGTAAGCCTAACGTTCGCAGACAGCCATTGTCGGAGGTGACGGCGTAGCAGGGTCTCGGGGAAGGGCAGCTGACGACGTGGTTGCTCCCGCCAACTATCTGCAGAAAAAGAGGGCAGGATCAGAGATGCAGAGAGAAAGATGTAAAAAGTCAAGGCGGCAGGATAAAGGAGAGGTGCTTCAGCAGCATTTTTTTCTTCTTAGGGGCTTACAGTCTGTGTTGTGTACGTCTGTGCGCGTTACCTTTATTATCCTACCTGCCTCCCCCCATTCGCCCCATTATAATATGATACACCGGCTACAGAAAAAGTGGAGGTTCATTAACCATGGCGAGAGTGTGCACGCTGGCCTTGGCTTCTGCTCGGCGAATAATGCCGGAAGCCGCTCCGCGGCCCATTAAACACCTCTGCAGTTAAGGCATGCCGGCGTCCACCGCTTCTATTACAATGTTGCGATGGTCGTGGCTGATGGTGGCAGCCGAAGGAACTCATTACGCGTTCGTAATTTAGCTTGACGACCTGGTTTGCTACATAAGGAAGCGGTGCCTCTGTAGCGAAGCAGCCTTAAAGCAGAGTGTGAATGCGGTTCTTCTGAGGCGCGCTTTCCTCCCTCACTTTACTGCCTTTGTAGATAAGTGTCTGAAAGTGGAATTTCTCTTGTAGGTCACCCCATTACATTACTGCGACAAAGGTCGTAGTCACCACCACTGATATTAATTTGTCTTCAACGGCACCGCGTCATCGGAAGCTCCTTCATCGTCTCAGCATGAATACTAACAACGCTTTGTCCACGACAGGACACGAACCCACATTACGACATCAATGGTCTATCGAATTTCAGGTGCCGTATCAAAATCATTTGTCATTTTTAACAGCGAAGCTGTTCTTAGAGAATTTTATTTTCGGGGGCCGTCGTAGATCCGTAACGGGCATGGTCCCACTACTCACGACTCCCACTGCTCACCACTGCAACCACTACTACTTCCGCCACTCCCCCACTTCATTCAATTACTTCATTCCCCTTCATTCCCACTCTATTGCCACTTCATCCAACCCACTTCATTCCACTTCATTCGACCCCACTGCATTCAAACCCCGCTACATTCAGCCAGCTAAAATAATTGGCGAAGCCGACAGCTTTGCACTTTCATCAGTGTCCGCTGCGCGAATCTGTCTAATTTTTTGTTTGTTAAGCATTTCGGAGAAAAATTAGAGCCATCTGCTCATTTTTCGTAAATGGGGCGTGCTGGGATGCTGCAACAGCAGCCTGAAAAAAGAAAAAGGACTCGTATTTTACGTGTTATCAAAGGGTGTTAAGCTCCGACAGTACTGCGCGACAGTCAACTAAGTTGAACAGAACGGAAACTACAGCGCAATGTTCAACGTGTTTGTGAATTCAGTGTGTTTAATGCATGGTATTTTATCAGTGCCTTGTTACGTCATAACAAGCTTTATACTCGGCCGATGGGCCGATCAAAGATAGCAAAACTTCATGCACCATGCGCTCGAACCCGTCATGCACCGTGGGCTCGAACCCGATCGTCACCAGGGGTGGCAGATTGTATACATGCTTTCAAGGCAAAACAGAGATCTCTTAAATATATGGCGATCGCTAAACCGACCTCTCACCGCCGTGATGATGACTGTCAAGTGTGTTGCTTGAACGAAACCTGTAACATAAATTGGCTGTGGCCGAACTCAGTTATGCTTGGGTGTGCGTAGAGAGAGTACGGTTATTCTTATTGTTTAGCTTGGTTCCCTGTACGGTTACGTTTCTCGAGCCGTGCGGCTCCCTGTTCCTCCATCTCCTCGGCTCGCTCCCTCCTCTTGGTTTCGTTCCCACGACGAAGCCTAGCTTCTTTCAGTCTCTCCAACTGACTTTCCATATCTGCTGACTAATCCGATCGAACCGCCCCTTCAGTACATGCGATGCGACTCCGGCTCCTCCTCTGACGTCATGCCAGGTGGCGCGGTGAGCGGCGCTGCCACCTGCGGCGGTTGCTAGGCAACGGCTCAGCTCGCGGTGCGGTCACTGGCCACAAGAAAACGGCGAGAATACGGCCAGTGTAGTTTGCTGTACGTGTACAGGTCGGGCAATAGAGTGCACGGCGAAAACTCGCCGCTCTATATAGGCCGTGCCAGCATCGCAGCCAAAGACGCCGCAGAGATTTCCCCATTTCTTTCAATATGTTATTTTCTCATGAACGCAACGTAAAGCAGCAACAGCAGTAGGAAAGCTCAGCTTCTTATATGAGCGTAGGCGGCTGTTATCGTACTGTACACTGCAGTTTCGAAGCGGTGGGCGTAGCGAAAACATCGGCGCCCAGACGTCCGCTGAGGTCGCCGCTGGTGGCTGGAGTGGTTACTGCTCATCCACCGCATCGTATGTGTCACCATAACCTGTCACTGACTCATTCATCCCTTGTGTAGCGAGAAGTATTGTCCGATCACAAGACTTCCGTCATGTTAAACTTTGGGGAACAGCATGCGGCCAGTCACTGTCCCGCCGACGCGCTTCTAACCTGCTTCACGGCGGCCGTTTCATATTCATTCACGTTTAACGCATCACTGAGATCGATGTCCTGCATTGAGAACAAAGTGCACGTCCATCGAAAGTGTTGTTTGGACAAAAAAGAAGCGCAAAAAGCTTTTTTTAAGATGCGAAGCATCTTATGAGCGAGGTTGATCCGGTGGCGTCCGCGCTCCACTGCGCATGCGCCTACTCATTCTCCCACTCTCCTCATTTACGCCGGTGTTCGGTCGCCTTCTCTCCTCCTCCCCCCGAGCTGCAACCACGCACTCTCCTACTTTACGCAGGTGTTCGATCGCCTTCTCTCCTCTCCTCCGCCCCCCGCGCTGCAGCCTGTAAACCACTCCCTCCTCTCCCTCCCCCCATTTCATGTAAGCGCGTGCGCTCAGTCGAAGAAAGCTCGCTTGAATCGTGCGGTCGCTCCGTCGGCTTCCGGTCACTGCAGTTGTCTCGAAAGCCTCGCTACCCTCGCCGCAGACTCACGTTGTCTCTCTGTAGCGGAAGCGGTAGCTCGACGCCGACGCTTGGCTTCGACGGCCGAGTGAACGTAAACGGAAAATCGCTGTGCACCCCCCAATGCTGCTTCGCATCACCTCATAGTTCCATATAGTGGGAGATGGTGTAATTTTTTCTCGTCCCATCAGTTTGTTTTTTTCATTTTCCTAGTCGCGGAGAGGTCTACGCCGTTTGGGCAATTTATTTTCCGAATTCTGTAACTTCTGTCACTCGCGGGCTGACGTTCACTAAAGATTTTTCTCTCATGGCGACAGGAAACGTGATTTCCCGTTGTCTTATCATTAATGTGTATTCAGCGAAGTGACACACCACACCAACACACCGAGACGACCTGGCCACACGCAAGCACACTAGACTACTCTATTTTGCTTTACGCTAGGATATTCAGTGTAACCTGAAATAAAATAACATGCATTGGATGCCCGGACACAGTCTTTCACCGCGAAGATTCGTGCCAAATGCCAATGTACCGGAAGCACTCAGCAAGCAGCCGCACCGGCAGCGCTCAGAGTATTCGAACTAAGATGGCGGCAGTGCCACTGTCGGAAACGCGCGCTTGCGAAGATTATCTGGTGAGATCGGTCTATTTTCGCCGAAACACTGCCATGGTCTTTCGAAAAGATGCACAAGGTCGCTTCAGCACACAGGCTACGCGATTAAAGCGCGCCTTGCGGCCATTTGCGCTGCCTCGCTATTAGAGGAATCAAGCCTCTGCCACGCCGAAACCTCTCAGGGATTCGCGTAGCAAACGGTAAGTAGTCCATGTTGTAGCGAAGCTTTGGAACTAGTGGGTCGTCCTCTCCAGCGCCTTCTAGTGGGTCGCCCTCTTCGATGAAAAAGAGCAGCTCGTGCTGAGAGTCGATCCCCGCCTTGACTGTCGCTGCCTTGCATCGTCGCCGAGTGCCCGCCAATAAACGTCTTAACAATTTGGTGGAGGTGCTGTGCCCTTAAAACAACTTCGGTCCGCATTCGATTACCTTGGAGCTTCGATCCCGAACCGTGCCATCTACCATGCCCCAAGACAACCGCTCAGCAAACGCTTCCTCCTGCGCCGACGCCATGTCCCGGTGTCCCCCGCATCCGCGACCCTCCTGTCTTCACCGGCGCGGATGGCACTGACGTCGAGGACTGGCTCGCCATTTACGAACGCGTGAGCGTCCCGAATAAATGGGACGAGGCAGCCAAACTCAGCAACCTCGTTTTCTACCTCGCGGGTGTGGCCGGCATGTGGTACAACAACCACGCATCCGATTTCCCGACTTGGTCCGCTTTTAAGACCGCCGTCGTCGACGTGTTCGGCCGTCATGCCGTACGTAAGCTGCAAGCCGAGCAGCGTTTGCGTGAACGAGCACAGCAGTCCGGCGAGTCCTTCATCAGCTACATCGAGGACATCCTCGACTTGTTCAAGAAAGTGGACGCGAGCATGTCGGAGTCGGACAGAATCACGCATGTTCTCAAAGGCGTCGCCGACGATGCCTTCACCATGCTCCTGGCCAAGAACCCTCGCACTGTGGCAGAGGTCATTACGCTGTGCCAAAGTTACGAGGAGCTGCGCCGGCAGCGCTTGTTAACCCGTCGACCACCGTCACACGACTCTGACCTCGCGGGATTGTCGGCCATTTCTGACCACCCCTCCTTGCTCGCCGAAATCAAGTCGTTCGTGCGTGAGGAAATTGCCCGCCAGATCTCTTTACTGGCTTTCGCTCCACCGCAACAAGTCGAACAGCCGTCAACTACGCTTCTGCCTCCCCTCCGCCGAGCGATTCAGCAGGAAATCGCGGAGGTCATGCCTGAATACCACCAGCCGCCTCCAGTACCTGCGCCACTAAGCTACGCACAAATTGTAGCCAGGCCACCCCCCACCCATTCCTGTGGCTGGCCCGCTTAGTTACACCGAAGCCGTCGCCAGAACCCAGGCCTTCGACGCAACTGTGCCGCATACATACGCCGACGTCGTCCACGTGCCCCGACTGCCGCCCACCATGCAGTCATATCAGCAGCCGCCTCCCCCCATCGCGTTCTGCGACATGGATGGGACCGGCCAACCGATGGCGCACTTCCGACAACCGCCCCATCTGCTTTGCCTGCGGTCGCACGCTATTTCAATCGCGTGCAGCAGCCTCGGGTCGCATCCAACCTTCCCAGCGAATCGAGCCACTCTTATTATGACCAACCGCCGGTCACCGACGTCCGGCCCCGCACCATCTACACGCCGTTCACAGTAGAGGTGTGCACGGGCTCCGGGTAGCCCGAAAGCCCGAGCCCGGCCCGGCCCGCGGGCCGGGTTCGGGTAAGCCGACGTCTTCAGACCTCGGGCCCGGGCCGGGCTCGGGCTATATTTTTTTTTAATTCGGGTGCGCCGGGCCAGATGAAAAGCCCGAATGAGGCTCACGACGCATTATTTCTTCACTTTCGGAAAAGAGTGTACAAAATTGTGGAAAGTAGCCTGCTTTCAGAAAAGCGATGCTTAGAATTATTTAATGAGTAGAGCGACAATAGCAATAATTTACCGTTCACACAAGGCGAGCTTCTTCATTATCTATCGATGGAATCATCCTCCTGTCCTGCATCTGAGGTACTTAACTCCACGAAGAACAAGCAGCCTAAATATTCCAAGCTTGCTAGCTTGCGAAAAAGATATTGGCAATTCCTGCTACCAGAGGGAGGAGCGAACGGACGTTTAGTCTGGCTGCATATGTGATGCAGGAGCGCCGCACTTCACTAAGCCCGAATCGTTGGATAGCTTGTTATATATACACAACTTCTAATTTGTGTTTATAGTGACTGTCATGTGTCGATTGCGTATGTTTCGCTTTGATATGTTGAATAATATGCCTCATTATCGGAAATAGATATATTGTATCCGTAGCGAAACTTCATAAGATCGGGCCGGACCGGGCCGGGCTCGGGCTCGAAAATGCGGCCCGTGCACAGCTCTAGTTCACAGTCTCCTCGACGCCGCTCACTGTCGCCGATGCGGCCACGTCCGTCCGCACGCGACCAGGAAAACTAGTCGTCGCATTCCACGAGGCAAGGGCTGCGACGCTGTCGAACTGCGAAAGCCCTCACAGAAGCCCATCGAACGTGATAGACGTGTTTGTGGACGGTGTTCGCGCATCTGCCCTTGTAGATACTGGAGCCGCCGTATCCGTCATGGACGCAAAACTTAGCCGATTACTGCGCAAAGTGACGACGCCACTTTCCGGGCTCTCCCTCCGTACAGCTCCAGCGCCCAAAGCATTCACCCTACAGCAGTGTGCACCGCCCGCCTCATGATTCAGGACGCGATGTACGCCGTCGAATTGATCATACTTCCTTCATGCTCTCACGACGTCATCCTAGGATGGGATTTTCTCTCACGCCACGACGCCGTCATTCGTTGAGCACCAGCTGAAATAGAGCTCTCACCATTCGCTGATTTGACGCCGGCCGACAGTCCATCGGCTGCAAGCAAGGTACTCGTCAGAGACGACACCAAAGTGCCTGCAAACTCGTTAACGGCGGTGTCGGTCTACTGCGCCAGTCTTTCCGACACCGTTGCACTTTTCTCGCCATCTGACCGTGTTTTTACGAGGAAAAGCTTGCTGGTTCCTTTCGCGACCGTTCAAGTCACTCACGGCAGCACCTCTATTTTTGTTACGAACTCATCCCCGTACAGTGTTACGTTGGTGCGAGGGGAATGTCTCGGCAGCGTGGAAACCATCGAAGACGCACAAGTTATGGATGAACCCTACGACACGCACTGCCCAAGTTCCGGTACGCTCAGTGCTGTTTCTACATCTGCTTCATAATCTGCTGATGTATTTGGTTCCTCCATTCCCGACAACCTTACGCCGGTCCAGCATTCCCAGCTTCTGGGCCTGTTGGAAGAATTTCGCTATTCTTTCGATGTTGCTCAACCTTCACTCGGCCGCACGTCCGTCGTTACGCATCACATCGACACAGGCGCCCAACCACCACTGCGCCAACGTCCATATCGCGTATCTCCCACAGAACGCCGTGTAACCAACAAGCAAGTCGACGACATGCTTCGACGCGATGTTATTCGACCCTCTAACAGCCCCTGGGCGTCTCCTGTCGTTCTCGTTGCGAAGAAGGACGGTTCTGTGCGGTTCTGTGTTTACTACCGACGCCTCAACAAGATAACTCGTAAGGACGTGTATCCGCTACCGCGAATAGACGACGCGATTGACAGCCTGCAAGGAGCAGAATTCTTTTCATCTCTCGATTTGCGCTCAGGGTACTGGCAAGTACCTATGGCTGAAGAAGCTCGACCGAAGACCGCCTTTGTCACGCCCGACGTCTTTTACGAATTCAACGTCATGCCGTTTGGGCTGTGCAATGCGCCCGCCACCTATGAGCGCATGATTGATACCGTTCTGCGCAACCTGAAATGGCACACGTGCCTGTGCTACCTCGACGACGTCGTCGTTTTTGCTCCGGACTTCTCCACGCATCTTCAACGCCTGCGACATGTTTTCGACGCGCTTGAGTGACGCCGGTCTGCAACTGAACCTAAAAAAGTGCCGATTTGCAGCACGGGAGCTGACAATACTCGGCTACGTCGTGTCCAAGGACGGAATTCTCCCCGATCCAGCGAAGCTTCGGGCCGTGACCGAGTTCCCCAAGCCGACGTCCGTCAAAGAACTGCGCAGTTTCGTAGGCCTGTGTTCCTACTTTCGGCGCTCCAATCGAAACTTCGCGACTATCATATCGCCGCTGACGAAGCTCCTCGGAAGTAACGGGCCTCTCCATTCCTGGTCGTCAAAGTGCGACGACGCATTCGCATCGCTCCGTCGTTTGTTGACGTCGCCTCCCATACTACGCCACTACGACCCTACGGCCCCTACAGAGGTGCATACGGACGCCAGCGATGTTGGCCTCGGCGCTGTCCTTGCGCAGTGCAAACCAGGGTTCCCGGAATATGTCGTGGCGTATGCAACCCGTACGCTTACAAAAGCCGAGACCAATTATACCGTCACGAAGAAAGAATGCCTGGTAATCGTCTGGGCCCTTACGAAGTTCCGACCTTATTTGTATGGTCGCCCATTTGATGTCACCGACCATCACGCACTGTGCTGGTTGTCGTCATTGAAGGATCCCTCAGGCCGTCTCGCCCGTTGGGCGCTTCGCCTGCAAGACTACGACATCCGCGTGCTGCACCGCAACGGACGCCAGCATGCTGACGCCGACGCCCTGTCGCGCTCTCCCTTGCCTGACGACAATACCCACAGCTCAGCGTCTCACCTTGCCGTTTCTTCCATCGACCTGCACACCATCGCTACCGAACAGCGCAAGGATCAATGGATTGCCTCACTGATAGACTTGCTGACTGATCCATCGGCAACACCATCCACTCGCGCGTTGCGTCGTCAAGCCCACCATTTCGCCGTTCGCGACGTCCTCCTCCACCGACGAAATTACAACAGTGACGGCCGCCAGTGGCTACTAGTCATACCCCGCAGTCTGCGCGCTGACATATGCGAGTCGTTCCACTCTGATCCGCAATGTGCGCACTCCGGGGTATCGAAGACTTACCACCGCATTCGCCAACGGTACTTTTGGCGAGGAATGTACCGCTACGTGCAGAAATTCGTTCGCTCCTGCATAGATTGTCAGCGCCGCAAAACTTCAACGCACCTGTCGCCGGCAGGTCTGCAACCTCTACCTTGCCCTGACCGGTCGTTTGGGCGCATTGGTATCGATTTGTATGGGCCACTTCCGCTAACATCGGCTGGCAACCGCTGGGCCATCGTCGCTGTAGACCACCTCACGCGATACGCCGAAACCGCCGCCCTCCCCGCGGCTACGGCGCGTGATGTGGCCTCCTTCCTGCTCCAACGATTCATGCTGCGTCACGGTCCACCACAGGAACTGCTCAGTGACCGAGGCCGTGTTTTCCTGTCCGAAGTCGTCGAAGCCATTCTCAAAGAGTGCAACGTTGTTCACAGCAAAACTGCTGCTTACCACCCGCAGACGAATGGCCTCACCGAACGCTTCAACCGTATGCTCGGCGACATGCTCTCCATGTACGTCGCCGCCGATCACACAAATTGGGATGCCATTCTGCCGTTCGTCACCTACGCCTATAATACCGCCCCTCAGAGCACTACTGGTTTTTCACCGTTCTTCTTATTATATGGAAGGCACCCGTCGCACACCATCGACACGATACTTCCATACAAGCCGGATCCATCTGAGTGTGCGCCTATTTCTGACACAGCCAGGCTTGCTGAAGAGTGTCGAGAACTTGCAAAGACCTTTACTACACATGATCAAGAGCGGCAGAAGAGCATTCGCGCTGACACCAGCACTTCTGCGCCCACGTTCCTCCCTGGAGCGCTCGTATGGCTCTCGATCCCTACCACTGCAACTGGCCTCTCTTCAAAACTACTGCCCAAATACGAAGGCCCCTACCGTATCGTCGAACGCACTTCCCCTGTAAACTACCTGATCGCTACCCATCGAACCATCTTCGGACATGCGCCGTCGAGGGCGCGACGTTGTCAACGTGGAGCGCCTCAAGGTCTACCATGACCTGCTCATAGTAACCAGCTGTCAGGTCGCCAGGCGGCTCCCTTTTCGTACCCGGGGTAATTGTAGTGGGTCGTCCCTCCAGCGCCTTCTAGTGGGTCGCCCTCTTCGATGAAAAAGAGCAGCTCGTGCTGACAGTCGATCCCCGCCTTGACTGTTGCTGCCTTGCATCGTCGCCGAGTGCCCGCCAATAAACGTCTTAACAATGTAAATAACCCGCTGCTGGTATGCCGGAAGGCGTATTGCTGTGCGAGTGTCTTAATGCGTCGCACAGCGGAGTGAGGGTTCACAGGTCAAATACCCGGTCGCACAATTTCCCAAAATTTCTATTGAACTATGTCCATTCCTTGATATACCATGTTAGGTGACGCTCAAGTCTAGTAAAGCCTTCCGAGAGTGTCCATATAATTGTTATCTCAAAATGTAATCGCTCACAGGGTTCGCGTGTTACTATAATGAAGATCTGGCGCATTAGGTTTCACACTTTTAAAAATAAGAAGAATGAACGCGTCACAAAGTATGACCCCCCTCCCTCTTATTTTTCCTAATGTGGCAAGTCTCATGCACAGGACATTGAAAACTAAATTGGCCGTGTTCCAATCACAGTTTCCCGCCTTCCGCACAGTCCAGAATAGCGATATCACTAAAGTACTTGTAAAACTTACCCGCAGGATGTTGGCACACGTACGTCGATTTATTATTCAGTAGTGGTGTAACAACAGTGAGAAGGAAGATTGAAAACAGAGATGAAAAGGGGAAGTGTCTCCACATGCATAACACTCTGTAGTTTAGGTCACAATGAGATGAACTTTTACGGCGTTAAGAGCAGAAAACACCACTCGACCTCTGTGCGCCCAGCAACGCTTGTTTCTCAGAATACTTCAAATATACGGTGAATGTGGAGTAGGCGCTTGGCTTCATTCGTAGTAACATTGACAACTTTTCTTTTCGGTAGAAGCTTATAGGCGATCAATCGCATCCGATTATATTTTTTATTTCTTCGTTTTAAGCGTTCTTTCACGGTGGCAGATGACACATATACATCGGGCAGGAATACTGGTTCCTTTACCTTTAAGAGATGATATTCATTGAACGACCGGCCTTCTTAATAAAGAGAGACAGAGAATAAAGATAAAAGAAAGACAGGGAGGTTAACCATGGCTGAGCCCGGTAGGCTACCCTGCTCTGGGAAAGGGGGGTAAGGGGAATAAAAGTTAGAGAGAGGAGGAGAGAAACGTCACTGTTGCCGTCGACGTAACGGCAGTTCTGCGCTTAACATCACAGATGGTGAGTCTGCCCCGGGGAGTAAATCAGAGCAGCTCATTCGTTGCTTTACGAAACTTTTATGCTCGGGTCCATGCATCCAAAACCTTGTCAATGGTGAAGCCATGGTGGTGCTGCTTGTGTTGTCAAGCAACAGATTTCTGAAGGCTTGCGAGAACTGGAGTGATGGTGTCGAGCAATCGCAAAACGCTTCGAGCTATCGGTGTCTGCATCTTGCTCAGCAGCACGCGAATAGCACTCACTAGGGTGCTGACCATGCCTATAACTTGTCTTTCTTCGTCCGTCAGTTTACGAGGTACCGATGAAGTGTCCCTCACTGTCGAAGTCTGTTGTCGCTCATCAGGTGCATGCAGCTATGGGAGTTCGGGCCAAGCGTCAACTGCAATGCTGGTAGAAGCGTCACTGGCTTTACACACGGCTGCGTTTGGACTGGGTGGAAGGAACAAAGCGTCAGCTCCATTGCTAGCAGACGCGTCTTTGTCCATAGACCTGACAGAGCTTGGCCTGAGTGGAGGAAGTGAAGGTGGTTTTGGACGTGGTTCGCGAGGCAACGAGGATTTGACGGCTTTGGTGCAGCGCCGGCGACGGGACCGTCGTCGCGGAATGGATGCAACTGCTTCTCGGTGTGAGATGTCATCTCTAACCCTTTTCTTCAGTATTGCTATCTCTCTTTGAATAACAGGGCAATTCTTCGAAGAGGCATCATGAGGCCCGTTGCAATTTGAACATCTGAGTATCGTGGCCTGGCACGTGTCCGTGGTGTGGTGCCCAGTACATCGGGAACAGGTGGTAGCGTTCGTGCACACACTACTCACATGGCCAAACTTCATGCACTTCCAGCACTGAAGCGGTTTCGGTACAAAAGGGCGAACTGCGCGTCGGAAGTGGCCCACTTTTACATGTGATGGGAGTGATTCCCCCTGAAATATAATCCTGACGCATCGTGACGTCCCTATATGACATACACTTGCAATAATGGTATCTTCTGAAGCCGGCTTCATCAGGACTGGTAGGTCCATGCTGGCAATGGCTTCGTCAACATCATAATTTACTCCAGTGCTCACTTCTTTGCCTAATGGTATATGAGAGCGGACTCTCATCCCATTATGTTTCTTGACTTCGCGCAATGTGTATAGGGCAGTCACATGATTGACGTGAACCGCCAGGATGTTCTTGCGGCTATTCACTATGACCTCCTTTATTTCATTTGGCACCAGTGCCTCTAGCTATACAGACACGGTTTGCCGGTTCAGACATATCATGTTGTCACTGGCGAGAACAGGCGCGAAGAGGACGGTTAATACTTCGGTATTCCGCGAAGATCGCATGGTTGACGCACTCAAATTGGATGACGTGCTCAGAAATCGTCTCTTAGCCTTACGGCTCCTCACCAGCTCGAAGGTGTCGCCACCAGACTCTTCACTGCTGACATAGTAGAGCACAGTGTCGTCGCTGTCAGTGCTGCTCTCGGCGCTGTTGCGCTTCCTGGAAGCAACACCCGCCGGCACTCTGGTGTCCGGTGGTCACGCGTGGGGCTCCACCTCCATCGCACACCAGTAGGAAACCGCACTTGACTGGTGAAATGAAAATTGTTCACAAAAAAACTTGGAACTCAAACACTCGGCGTTCTGCCATACCGGCACTTCGTCTTCTTCCACCTTGTTAATATTAAATAGCACGTGTAGATACCTGCAGTTAATTCATATATACATTCACCTTGTGCTTCATTCTACTAATCATTGAAATCTTAGTAAAATTGTCAACTTATGCACACTGACGAGGCGCCGTCGCCTGAATCACACCTAAAGCACAGCGCTGACGGACTGAAACGTGCCATCACTATTTCGATAATCACTAATTGCGATAGCAATTATATGGACACTCTCGACTGACTTTTGCTGTTGCCATCGCCATCATGTCCCGGATATGTATGTATGTATGTATATATATATATATATATATATATATATATATATATATATAAAGAAAATAAATCAGCAGAAAAAAATTCTGAAGCACCTGATCGGGGATTTGAACCAGCGACCCCCTCACTCCGCAGCCTGCTGCGCTAGCCAACACACCCACGCGCCATGCTTGTGCCGTCGGTATAACGGCGAGCTATTCATATGCACCATTT
The DNA here is from genome assembly GCA_030522465.1 of Rhipicephalus appendiculatus. NCBI lineage: Eukaryota > Metazoa > Arthropoda > Arachnida > Ixodida > Ixodidae > Rhipicephalus > Rhipicephalus appendiculatus. Next base: position 210 of record JALIZH010025846.1, on the reverse strand, counting down.
GCCACTCGCGGTACGCAGATCTCGGAACAGCTTGAGCGTGTTTTCTATCACGCAATGCTTTTAAAGTTTCTTTCAAATTGAAAACTGGCCTTGAGACGCGCACGAAGAAGTGGCCCTCTTCTGTACCACTCATGATGTAGAAGGGGAAAAAAGAACACCGGGTACTCTTGGCGTCAGACGCCACCACGTGGCAGGAGAGACATAGAGGTC